>BMAV01019580.1:130726-153506 GCA_019973955.1 Trichonephila inaurata madagascariensis
AAATTTGATGAATTTTTTTTTTGATTGAAATAAAAATAATACATCAAAATTGAAGGATTTTTGAAAAATCTTTTTGAACAAATAGAGTTTTTTTAATTAAATATTTTCAAATTAATTTCTTTAATTTTTTCACTAAAATATTTGCGCGTTAAAGAGTTAATTTTTCCATGGTGTTAAAATCGCTTGATTAATTAAAATGTTGCTTAGAGAACTGTATTCCCGCATTATTAAAGGATTTGTTTACCTTTAATTTCAAATCTGTTTTTATATTTTTAATCGATAAGCATGGGATAGATTTCCCTCAAAAAATCTCAAATTTCTGTAGCACAGCACCAAATGACTTTTATAACAAACAAACGTACATAATAATTAAAAACTGTTTCTGAATAATTTCAAATTATGCAAAAAATGCAATGTAATTTCGGGTAGTACATTCATATTTATTTTTTGTACATCAATAAATGTTAATATAAAGCATAGTTAGTTAAAATGAATTATTTTAACATTATGTACATAAAAAAACTATTTTGACGCCTTTTACGTTTATGATATGATGTAGAGCTGATAGGAGATAAAATATGTAGAAATTAGAGACAGATTTCGATATAAATATACATGTTTGTGTGCGCGGAGTTAAAAAGATTCTTAGATTCAATCTTATTAAGTAATTATATTAATTAAATTACTAAAAAATTATTCTATTAGAGAAGTAACATCAACTTCAAATAAAGTGGCGTTATCTATCAGTTGATGGAATTGGTTATTTTAAGATATCCGACTTCCCTAAAATCGTGATTTTTTTTAAAATTTGAAATTTTTTTGTTATGATTTTATTTCATAGGCCAGTTTAGCTTCATAACAATACCAAATGTTTTATTTTCCATTCATTAGAACAAAAACTACAAGTGTTTTAGTAAAAGCGGATGCCATAACTTTACATAAGATGTCAAACTTTAAAATGTGCTTTTTACTCGAAATGTGTTTTTTTCGAAAAGCTCAAACGGAGACAGCTATTGCTCAAAATTTTTTTTAAATAATTTGCTGAAATTTTTTGTGTATGTTCTGTTTAACAGTAGAAGAGTTTTAACCTTCAGATTCATCAATCACTAATTTATTACAAAATTTACAGTTCTTTATGTGAATATAATCAATGTTTTTTTTAAGCAATTTTATATAATAGCTAAGATAAGGTGCTCTAATTTTTGTAAAAATTGAAATATTTCTTATCCTGAATGTGTTTTCAAAATGGAGTAGCAAAGTATTACATTAAAATTGAAAAATTGAGAATTTGTTCATTTATTATTTGTGCAGTGCGGCCCCGTTTATGTAATTTTTTGTCTTTTACCCATTTTTTCCCATTTTAGTAGTAATAATTTATTTTTCTCTTCTTAATTTTAGACTTTTTTTCTTAAAATGTACTAAATAAATCTAAAAACCAGAAAAAAATCTCCATATCATTGATTTTTTAAAAAAAAAAAGTTGTCGCATGTATAGTCGGATAGCTTAACCTATTCCTGTATTAAGTTCGAAAGGATTAGTTCATCTGTATTTTTATTTTCATTTTATTTAATTGATGAAGTTTTTATCTCTTCTAGAAAGTCTGTTTTTATTTCCCTAAAAAATCTGTCATTTTGCATTCGTTTGTGTTCTACTTCGGATTATTGAAAACAAAATCACTTTCCTCTTGGAACTCTTAAATGCATAATACATTTAATTTCTAAGTTCTGTCTAATGTAATATGTTTAAATATAATTTGCTTGATTTTCACTAATCAGAACATATTTAATTGTAATTAGGCAAATTATTTTCTTTTTCCTACATTATGACGCAAGTTATATTGAACTGTTATGTCTTTTGCTTGGTTAAATTGCTTTTATAAAAATTTTAAAGCTTTATATTTTCAAACTCGAATATTAAAATAATAAAGCTAGATTTTTTTTTTTTTTTTTTTGTCCTTATCAAAAATTGCACTTTGTAATTATGCGACAAAAACATTTGCAACATTCTTTTATATCAGTGCTTCTCAAAGTGAGGGGTGCGCCCCCCAGAGGGGCGCGATTACCCAAGGAGGGCGGCGCGAGCATATTGAAAAGTCGAAAACAAAAGATTATTAAAAAAATTATTAATTTATTGAAAACAAACAAAGAAAGTACATTCTAACATTATAAAAATTTTTTTTAAAAAAAAACATTTACCCTGATATAATGCACCCTATAAATGTTTTGGTACTGCACATTGTATTTTAAGATTAATTTAACAATACTAATTTAAAAACAAGTTTAATAATTACTAGAGACTCCACAGACTGGTCATATATAAAATTCTATGCAAAAATTAACAGTTATCTTTATAATCTGTGCGGTTTATAATTAATCCCTTGAATGCCAAATAAAAGTTACACGATTTGCTCCCCAATGCCACCCTTTTGCACGTATGCACACGTATGTGGAGTATTGGGGGGGGATAAGAAATTCCTTCGCAAACACTGTCTAGGTCATTTTATTGCATTCCAAAGCCCTCGGAATAATTTTATGGATAGCATTGAACAGAAAAGATCGTATTTTTGAAAGACGTATATATATGGCTTGGGCAATTTACGCACTGCCTGAGTGAGACGTTTATATACGCCAGTGGTGAGTTATTATTGTATGGAAGGGGGCGTGGTGAAAAGTATGATCGCATATTGGGTCGCAAGTATTGAAATTTCGAGAGCCATTGTTTTATATAGAAACAATTTATCTTCAACTTATTCATTTTCATTCATAATTTTTATATTGAAATAATGATTTCAGTAACATACAAGACAATTTAAATTCTCGAAATAACTTTCCTATAAATTAATTATTGTATTTATTAAGTAACCTATATTTTTCACATATTTCTTGAATTTTATGTTAGTATATTTTATCCATTTCTATAACTTTTCTCCTTCCTGTAAAATTAAATAAATTATCAATAATTAATTAATTTTAAGCTGGTATTCCCCTTAAATTTGGAAAATACCCTTGACATTTTTGTTTTTGTTTTGACTATGTCTGTTGATTTAAAATACTCATTTGACAAACATTAACTGGAAAATTTAGCAAGGAAATTAAATTTTTTCTATTGGATTTGTTCTTACAGGAAAAAAATTCTAATTCAAATAAATACGAAAAAAGAAAAGATTCGACTATGGTAAAAGTTTAATAACTCAAAACATAAATTTTTTCATATGTAAATAAATAAAAATGCGATCAATTTTAATAACATACTATTAATAGAAGACATTCACGTAACAATAAGTAAAACGCATTTAGATATTAAGTTTTCAGTATATAAACCTTATTAAATACACATATTTTACTTCACATATTTTACTTCAAAACCATCTGTGAAGCGTATAATAACCAAAAAAGATATTATATTTAATTTATGTGACAAAATTTTGAAAATTTTAAATTGATTTTTGAAGCTGTTCAAAAAATAAGCGTTTTAATGTTATTAAATTTTCTGGTTTTATTGTAATTCACTTTTGTTATTTACCATATTTATTAATTCGCAGTTTGTGAAAAATAAACTCATAAGGAAGTTTGTAATTGTATTGGCATTTCTTGTTATTTTGTTTCGTTTTTCCTTTTTGCGTATTCCACTCAGATATTTTTCTTAATTATCTGAAATATTTCGTTAAAAAAGTAAAGAACTAAAAAAAATTAATTTAATTTAAAATTAAATCGGATGAAAATAACTTGGCAATAAGGTACTGCAAACAATACTCTGAATTTAGAAACATATTTTTGCTAAATATATTTGTAAAATTATTTCTATGAATAAAATAAAGAGAGCTGACTGTTTATTTAGTTACTAATAGATTTGTAACAAATAAAATATTTACTTAGATCTCTTTAGATATATTTATAATTCCGTGCTCCTAAGAGAAGAAAAATTTATGAACAATAGAGATGAAACATTATTTTTATCATTCTGCATAGCGTTAAATATTTATTTGACTTATGTTAAAAAATTAAACTATTTTATTTGGATTATTTAATTTAATGCTTTTAATTTTGAAAGGGAGTATTTGGAGGGTTATAACAAAAAATTCATTCAATTTTCAAAAGGGAAACTATTTATATTTTAGAAGTGAATAGTATGAATTAAATAATAATAAAATATTTTAATAAAAGGGGAAAACTTTACTTACAGCTTTGTTTGAACGGCATTATAGTACGAATGTTCAAGCACAAAACGAAAGAAGATTATTAATAATAAGACGATGATAATAATTTTAGAATTTTGAATAATTTATAAGGCAAAAAATTTTACAAGTAATTACTTGAATTCAATTTGAATATTAATAAGATAAATAAAAATATAGTATGTAAGCATACACACATAATGCGAAAATTGTACAAACAATAACAAAGAAATTTCCAATTTATAATAGATTGCTTCTAATTTTCCTGGTTTAAGTTAAATGTTGCTATTCTTCAGAACTACACAGATAGCTAAATATTACTAAATATTATTATCTACTTGACTATTAATTTCTCTGCAATTTTTATTTCTCTCTTTATATAAAAAAGTTTTTTGTGATTTTGTAGCAAATTTAGTAATACATAAGGTATAGTCAGTAAAAATAGGTTGTGAAATTTGAATTTAACTAAACAGGAGTACCAAGAACGATTTGTCTCGGGATTCCCCACCTCCACCTTCTAGTGCTTACTCAAAAAATCAACTTGTGTCATAGATCGTGATGTTATAGATTTCTCCAGTAATTTCCAGAAGCCTCCTATAGTCACCAAATCGCCAAATTTAGTTATTAAAAATAAATACTCGCCAAAATTTCGCCAAGTTTTCACTGGAGGGATGGTGTTGCTTGCGAATATTAGAACTTCATAATACATGTAAATTACAGTTCTACAATTTGAGCAATGATTATGAAAAAGATAATCTGTATGATGGACGGGGCACCGTTCAGTGGACTGGTGATACCCTTCCCAGTTCTTAGTAAAAGTGATATTTAAATACTTTTTTATCTCAATTGTTTAAAGGTATAAAACTGCAAAATGAAAATAATGTATATGATTTTAAGTCTATTGTTATAAAATGATTCACATGTATTTATCACCATTATCTAAATTTAGTTATCTACTTATTTAAACACACTCAAATTAAGTCATAATCTTATATAACTGTTTCATAATTTCTATATTTTTCCAATAATTTATACATCAATGAATTTACATGATCGGTTAACCATGTACGCATTCTATGTTAACTAACGAAATCTGAAATCATTTTAGATTAAATTCTAAGTACATACAGTACATTTTTTTATTTTATATAAGTTAGTTTGTGTTTTAGGGCATTTTAAATTAGAAAATATATGAGAAAAATATTCTCAGCTCTCATAGCTCTTCCTTGTTTTATAAATCAAATTTTGTCTTTCCAATTTTTTTCATTCTATTTTCCGTATATGATATTACTTCAAAATTTAAGATAAGAAATAGAGTTACATCAACTGCTTTCACTAAAATTTTAAAACGCACATTCTTATATGATTCAAATAATTCATTGTAATAGTATAAATGTTTTTTGGAAATACAACAATATTAATTAATTTTTATTAAAAATCGTGATTTGAGATATAAATTTGTGTTCAACATTTAGCTAATAAATAAATGGAAAACAACAGAAAAATTTCGGTTTTTTCTTTCTCCCAAACGATTTAAGTGAACATTACTAAATAAAGAATAAATTACTTCAATCTAACTAATCCCTAGATTTGGTCTAGAACAAAAGGACTATATAGAAATGCGTTCTTCATTATTTAGCTACGAATAGGAGAAAATTATTTGATTTAAATAATATGAGAAAATGTTTTTAAATAGGTGCAAAAAACTAAATGGTTTTTTTTCCGTTCACATTGTGTCGATTATATTGTTCATTGCGCATTGTATATATGTTTTTTCTTACTATTGTTTATATTATTTTGAAAATCACATTTTTCGACTTTTTTATGTATTAAAAAATGTATACATGTAGCAGAAAAAAAATTTATATACTCTAGAGAAGTCGAACGTAATTATTTATTGCAGAAAAAGTTAGTTAAAAATTCAGTCCTTTTATAGTTTATTCAATGTATTTAATGTTATCATATAACACAATGGTTAAAATCTTATTCTGATTCATTATAATTTAATTATATCTATTTTCTTTTATTGTATCATGATAGCCGTGTATCAATAAATAATTCTAATTAGTGTATTTTTCAGCTCTGTCTGAAAACAATGCATTATACGTACATTCTACGTTAGTCAGAATAAATGTTTTTCAAATTTGAAAAACTTTCATACAAGTTTCAATAACATAAGTAAACATTCATAAATAAGGATCACGATAAAAATCATTGAAAATTTTCGAACAACTTATAATTTATAGATGTATAATTAAAAATATAATAGTGATAGTAAATTTCAAAATGAGGAATCTGGAAACATGATGATAAAAGAACAATATAGAACATTTGCATTACAAAATTAATCGTTAAGTAATCTGTTTATAATCTTACTATTTAGTAAAAACAAATTTACTTGAATGTTTAATTTACTACAATATTCTTAAGTTCCATTATAGATATTTTTCTTCTCTTTTGTATAAAAGCATTGTGCATTCTTATTTTGATTTAAAATTATGTTAGAAATATATGCAATGGGAAATAAAGAATAAAAACAAATCAATTTGTTCCCAAAAGTTTTTAAAATATCAAATTTATTCAAAACATCTTTATTAAGGATACTTTGTTTATTAAGCCATTTATTGCAAAATATTTTTATAAGACTTATTTTACAGCAGAATGTATGGCTTAACATCAAATCACACAGAATCTCTTTTCAATCGATTATACAATGAAAATGAAAATCAAACTTACAAAATATTATCTGTAGTCCAGTGCTTCTCAAAGTTGCAATATTCGCGACCCAATATTCAGTCATAACTTTCATCGCGCCTCCCTCATAAGTAATATATTGAATTCAATAATACTATGCTTTGTCACTAAAACTAAGGTACGACTTTAACCTCTTAAGCACCCTCGACGTATATAAACGTCTCGCTAAGCCAAAGCATTTATTTCCCCGAACGTATATATACGTCTTTCGGAAGTACGATCTTTTCTGTGCACTGTTATCCATAAAATTATTCTTAAGGCTTTGGAAAAGATCTTGACAGTGGAAAAGGAAATACAAGGATCTTGACAGTGTTTTCGAAGGATTTACTTATTTCAGGTTATCTTTGCTTCTTTATTTCTCCCCAACCCCAATACATCACACACGCGCGCCTACGTGGAAAACGGTTGGCGTTGAGAAGCGAATCGCGTAACTTTTAATCGGCATTTAAGGGATTAATTATAAACCGTACAAATTATTATGAGAAAAGTGTTAATTTTTGTTTTTAATTATATATGACAAACCCATGGGTTACTGGTAATTAATAAACTTGTTCTTAAATTATTATTGTTAAATTAATTATAAAATACATTGGGTATATCGCTGATACATTTATAAGTGTAATATATCAGTGTAAATGTGTATTTTATTTTTTATTATGCCAGAATGTATTTTGTTTGTTTACTTTCAGTAAATTAATAATTTCTTTTAAATAATCTTTAGTTTTCAACTTTTTAATGTGCTCGCGCACCCCTCGTAGAGTTGTCACGCCCCTTAAGGGGAGCGCCTCACAGTTTGAGAAACGCTGCTGTAGTCTAAATAAAAGTTTTTAGATAAATAATGTTTAGGTTAACAAAAAAAATTGTAACCGAGCTCGCATCACAAAATTATAAAATTTTAACAACTGACTTCTTTTTTTATACTGCATTCGTCTTTTACACTTGATTATATACATGAAAATCTTACTTAAAACTGACTGTCTACAATTTAAATTATTTTAAATTTGCTGTAATGCTTGATGTTTCATTGTATATGCCTGTTTTTTTAAACTTTTAAAAAAGGGTCTAAAATCATTGTGTAGTCCTGATTGACAATTTACACAACTTCAATTTAAAATATCGGAACAATCAAATAATATACACAAAAAATGCATGATGTCCGTAAAAATAAACAACGAAGACGAATGAAAAAATTACAAATTATTCACAATAAACTGACGTATTATATACTGTTTATACTTGTCTAAGGCAGCGGTTCTTAGACTTTCAATACCCCCCCCCAGGTGGGTATTGGCTTATGTAGGACCCCCAAGATTTAGAACACCCCTCCCTGATTACCAACACATGGCTGAATGACTTAAGAGCTCCGCCATAATCCTAAGACTATCTCTGCTAGTTATATTGACTTTTTTAACACACTTTTTCCTTTAAAAATCGTAAATAATCTAGTTTAAAAATATTACGCTGGGATAATGGCTATTTGCAGTTGCAAACAATAAAGAAAGTGAATATTTTTGCTCGAAATACATATTCTAATAGTTTTTCCACTGGGGGTAATTTAGGGATTTAGTCTGGGACGGCCCATCTTTCGATTTTTCCTCGATTCCTTTCACAACCAGTAAAAGAGGGAAACGGCATTACATGAAATATCTTCGCGGAACCCCCAGAAAAGAGCTGAGGATCTTTGGAGGTCCGAGGACCACAGTTTAAGAATCGCTAGGTCTAAGGAATTAATAAAGATTTTGTATTAAAAAATGATATTAAATTCAAAAGTTTGAATATTTCCAGACATTATTTAGAATATTAGAATATTTGTCAAATTTTGCCTTGATCAACTCTGATGATAAAATTTTCATTAATGGTGGTTTTGTAGAACTATTACAGATATAAAGGATTGTTTGAAAGTCAGCTTTAGTGTTCTAAAATTAACGAAAACAAGGAGTGGAGGCCTCAATATTTATTTATTTATCAAATGTCTTGCCATTGACCATCACATCATTAGGCAACGCGAACTCTCCAATACTTTTTTACAATACAGTCTAAAGTGAGAAATGAGAAACATCAAATGAGAAACATCCATGACTTGCCCAGAATCAAAACACATCAAAGTCAGACAGTCAAATTAAAACGAAACAAATAACTACAAAGGCAGTCAAGACCAGTCAATAGTCTAAACTCAGGAACAGCAGTAGCACAAGGAGGTTTAATAGAAACTTCCAAGGTTTATTTTTAGTAGCAATATCAGCTGCATTATGAAAGCACTTTTAATAAATCTGGAGCTTCGCAGAGTGAAGAGGTAGGTCTTCGAAAGACCTTTTAAGAATATCCTTTCCTTTTCTTTTTGCCAAGAAGTTCGCAATCTTATTTCCCCAAAGACAACATTGGGATGTCACCCACTGGAAAGCAACCTTTGTCTTAATTCTGTTTAGTAGCTTCAGGCAACTCTGGACTTGGGAGCTAGGTTACTTGCCAGGGTCTGAAGGGCAGAGCTTGAGTCCAATAAAACTGCACCCTTATCTGGAGGGTAGACACAGGGCAGAAAGCTGCAGAAGGACTAAATGGATGACCTCGACTTCACCGTCAAAGTGGGTCTTATGACAACCAGCATGTGTGTCTTAATATCTATACCACTTTATAAAGATTCTACAAACCTGATTTTTAATCATGTGTAATGAAGACAAAACTTCCAATTGGCAAACAAAGAAGAACTAGAGCGCGGTGGCACTAAATTAGGTTGCAACGAAGTTATCAATACTGAATAAAGTATTTTTTAGCGAAGAATCGATGTTTTGTGTTTCCCATGATCATGAAAATATGCATGTTTGGAGTCGCTTTTGAAATGTTTTAACTAAAGATTGCTTGAACCATACAGTGTAGTTTATTTGATCTAAAATACATCTCCCTGGCACGAACTCTGTTCATTCTATCAAGATTTTAAAAGTGTATTATACCTTGAGAAACTTGGGAAAATTGTGTATTTTGGCAGAAAGGGTAAAAGACAGGAGGAAATGGTACGGAAGATCTTTTTGGGAAAGATTTTATATATGAATAAAAATACATCTTGCCACAAGTCATAGGCCAGCACACTTCATGGTTTAAGAACAACAAAATCAAACTATTGCCATTGGCCAGGTATAATCCCCAAAGGAAAATATGTGCCCCTTAATGACAAAACACTTTCATGATTTAGTTCCAGAGGATTAAAATGGGATCGTGGAAAACGTGAAATCTCTGTTTGGATAGTCATCATGTAAAATATGAGTGCACAGTATGCCATAATTGCGAGATATAAAGTTATTATATAATTCGAAAGAAGATATCACTATATATTATCTAGATATGATGTTTTCGTTTAAATCAATTATAATAATTTTATATATTATTCTAAATTCTTTTTGAATTGCTGTGGCATTAATTCTAATTTTTTGAGATTTTAGGAAAAATTTATCTTAAATACCTTACATTACCACGCACATATTTTTCATAACAAATTTTTACTCATCTGCAAAATCTGTAAAATGGGATACTATACTTTAAAAGCATTCATTTCGACTGAAATATATCCCAATCTTAAGAAACTTCATGCTTTTTTTAGTTATTCTAATAGTCTGAATTTGAGTTATTATATCTTTATTTTTCTAAAAATCATAATCTAGAAATTTTGCCATCGCAGTTTGCCACGAAGATCCCGGAATCCAATGAAATTTTAAAACATGAATGAATGAAAAAAAAAATTAAATCAATAATCTGAAAAAAAGATTATAAGGAAAAATTTTGCGAAGCCTTAAATTTCAAGGTTGCAGTCCATAAAAGGAAAATCTATAAACTCAATTTTTAAGTCTCCTTTAAAAACCTTTTTTCCCTTAAAAATTGCTTCTAGCAGATTCTCCTATGCTCTTTAAATCCAAAGTATGAATAATGTCACTTTTATTGCAGATTTCAAAAAGAAATCTAAGTTTGCTCTTGGGTGCATATAGTTCCTAATTTACTTTGTGCATTAACGTTTTTTATGCCTTTTAACTAATTTCCGACTTTAAAGTAATTGTGATGTAGAATTCCCAGAATTTTTTGCTTCTTAAGTGAGTTGCAATTGTCTTTAATGGAAAAGGTTAACAACGGGGAAAAAATATGCTGTACTTTTTTTCCTACTGTAAAAGACAAAATCAAATGAAGAGCAAAAAATCACTGCAAATGTTTAAGGGGTCGTGTAGAAAGTATTTTTCTTTCTCATTTTTACATTTGATTGACGACAAATAAAAAAAATGAAGCAATGTAAGTATTTTTTGAAGGTATGTAAGGAATTTCTGCTTTTATTTCGCATTTAATGATTGATACAGTTACTTACTTTTGTACTCATACAAAGAAATAACGTTTTAGAAAAAGTTAATTAGGACAAGTATATTTCGAATTATATATTTCAGTTTATTCAATTTACTATTAGTTCATACTCTCTATATATTTATTTATCTTCGTCGAATATTCAATCGTTAATAACATACATTTTAAAGCGACCATTGAGATGAAATTTTATATACATGATTATTTTGGATGATAATACAGTAATTTAATTATAATTAATAAAACTCAATTGATTAAAACTAATTATTCAAAGAATTACAAATACAGCCACGTTGGCACCATTTTTGGCGACTTGTGTCAAAACTTGAAAAGGTTTATTTCTCACATTTTAAAGCGCTCATTTGAGCTGAAATTTTCTATACACTATTGTTTTGGGTAAAAATACGATAATTTAATTATAATTAATTAAAAATAATTGACCGAAACTAATTATTTAAAGAATTACAGATACAACTACGTTGGTTTCAATTTTAGCGACTTGGGTCAAAACTTCAAAAGATTTTTTTTTTCTCACATTTTAAAGCATTCAGTTTAACTGAAATTTTATATACACGATCACTTTGGATGACAAAACGATACCTTAGTGATAATTAATAAAAATTAATTACCACTTAATATTGTGATTCTGTCATATGTATATACATATTTATATTAATTGTAACTGTTTAATAAAATATAGCTAAAATAAAATTTTTCTTTGTTAATCTAAGTAGGAAATGACTTAAAAGTTTTTTTTATATTACTTGTTTTTTATGCATGTTTAAAACTACCGAAATACTAATTGAAAACACAGTTCTTGTATAAGTGGCTTACTTTCTTTTATAAAAGTAAAGTAAATTTTTAAATTTTGAATTAACTTACATATTTGGATAATATTATTAATCAACTATAATTCATTATTTAAATTATCTCAGTTTCTTTTTATGTTATCATTAGTTTTTTTAAGAACATAAACAAAATAAGAAGGTTTGATCCATGCTCTTTATTATACATGTTTTTGGACAGTTAATTAAAATAAGTGAACTTTTGTTTTGGGTTAAGCAAAAATTATCTATTTGTGTCTTTGAATATAATGTTTTCTTCCAACTTTTTTATTCAGGGTTTATAAGGAAAAGGGATGGGGGAAAGGGTATGGACTTGTGTGTGTGTGATATACTATCAATCAATGTTATTTATTTGATTTTCTTCTTCTTTAATGGCTCAACAGCCCTAGGTGGGCCTTGACCTTCTCCAGAAGTCTTCTCAAGGCATCTCTACTTTTGATTACTGTTTTCCAGTTCTTGACCTTTAAAATATTTAGATCTTTTTCGACACCATCAATCTATCTTAGTGGGGGTCTACCCAGAAGTCTATTTCCCATAGGCTTTGGCAGATAGATTTTCTTGCAGCAATGATCTTCAATTTAGCCATATAACCAGCCTATTTAAGTCTCTGTAATTTGACGAATTTTACAATATCAGGTAGTTTGTAAATTTTATAGAGCCCTAAGTTAGATCTTCTTCTCCGCAATCCATTCACTCGGATCCCACCAAGAATGTAATGCAAGATCTTTCTCTCGAAAATTCCCAAAGCTACATCATCACGCAAAGAAAATGCCTAAGTCTCTGACATCTGTTTGCAACAATGATTCTATTATAAATTTCCGGGGCCAGCTAATTTTTGTTACTATTTCATGCCGAGAATATTTTTTTTTAATTTATTTTTGTTTTTAGGCAGAAAAAGAATCATAAAAGAAATAAAATAATTAAATGAATACACTTTTCGAATGATGAAAAATTATAGATATGTACCATGTATTAACTGAAGAAACCACATTAAAATTGATGTCATAGTTTTCCTTTGAACTTCTTAAATTTTTCTGTTGAAGATAACATTAGATTCTTTAATCTTAGGTATCTTTAACCAATATTTACGAAGACCCTTAAGGTTTTTCGTAAAAAAGTAATTATTAATTATTAACTTTATAAATTATATCACTAATGAATAGTTTATTCGTAACTATTGAATATAAAATTTGAACAATTAACTTATTTCAACAAAGAAACAGAAAACTTTTATCTTCTATCTAATTTCTCCATATAATCTCTGTACATTAACTGGTAAATTTCTTCCAGTTTCCAGCTTCAAAAAGAAATCCAATGAATTAAAAAAAAAATTTTTTTAACAGCTCATTTTTCAAGTTATCCATATCTTTATTTATTTAAAAGTTTCAATTATGGAGGACTGGTAAAAGTAATTATGTATAATCAACAGGTGAGCATAATATACTAAATCTAAACTTAATCCAGATTTAGATTATCTCTATTCATGTTAGAGTATCACTGTTAGCAACTACAAATCAAAATTGTGTAATACGTTCTACGCACCGTTTCATCTCAATAACCTCCCATCTTATCCATCTCCTTACCCCCTTAACTTCCAATTAAAAGTAACGTGAATTGCTTTCCAGTGTCATCGTTTTTCACACAGATACGCGTATGCGGTTTATTGGGGAGGAAAAAAAAAAAGAGAAAGAAACCACAAATAAAAGCAAGTTTTTCTCCGAAACAAACAAATCTTACGCAAACATTGTCAAGGTCTTTTTGTTGCATTCCAAAGACTTCGGAATAGTTTTACTGATAGAACAACAAAGAAAAGAACCGTATTTCGAAAAGACGTATATATATGTCTGGGGCACTTACCGTACCCGTTCAGCGAGATAGATACCTGCGGCAGTTAAGGGGTTAATCTAAAGTATTCAGGGTAGTCAAGTGGTTAAAATCGTATACTGTTGTTGTTGCTTCAAATGCCACCTGTCTGACGTAGTCGGATCGAGGTCCACGAAATTCATCGTGGCAAGGGGCTAGAAGTACGCCTATCGTTGTTCTTGGCCTTGAGCACCAAGGTGACAGTACGAATTATCTCTGCGAAATTCCCCGAAGGGACGATAGATGGCGACACCACCTATCTCTACCTCCACAATTTAGGCATGGAACTGAAGGGGAGGGAAATATTCTCCAGTTCCCTGCATTCGTGATTCAGCCCACAATACTTTCGGACCCACAGATTTAACGAGCACGTACTCCGTGTGTACTCGGAGGGTATTTGGTGGCATCGAACCCATGTCTTCCGGTCTGGAGTCCGATGTCTCTACCCACGGCCCAAAATCGTATAACTGTAGCCGTCGTTGCTTCAGAGAAACAAGAGTTCGAACACTGGTGCCACTGAAAACCTATCATGCAGAGGGCTAGATACACATTTAATCTGTTAAATCTCAAAGTCCTCCCGTAGCGGACTTCTTGAGGCAGAGCTATCCCTTGACCACTGCTCCCAACAATCATGCACAATGGATACATTCCGGCCAAGCCTTTTTGCAATATCGTGGAAAAAATATCCACCTTCCCGTAGCCCAATTACACAACCTCGTTCAAACTCGGCGAGCTGTTGGCAATAGCTTCTTCGTCTTTTTAAAGGCATTTGTTATAAAAATCAACTCAATACGTCAAATTTCACAGACAAATAACGCTCACGAACTTTACAATTTGTATTTAAAACAACACTGATTTGCACGTTCTGAGTGGCACTACTAGTTCTACACTTGAGCGCGAAGTTTAAATCGATGTCATCGTCCAGATGTATAAACGCGACTACCAAATTTCGTTTATCTGAAACAAGTCTTTTCTTGATGTTGGAATTTTTTTTCTGTCAGTGGGGATGGGAGGGGGGGCGGCATTTTCATATGTTTCACTTTCCTCACTACTCACATTCAAAGTATGAATAAATCTATCTGACTTTTTTCATAAATGCTTTTCTCATAAATCAGTCGAATTATTACGAGGTCAGCATTTTTAAGTATTAACATAGCATAAATTTTGAATAAGTTATTTTCAGCTTTATGGTTTTCCGTAAAATCCGGCATTTAGCATGCACCTATACTTTCAAGCAAGCTGCAATTTTTAGTTTTTAGGTATATTCGCCGTATAACACGCACCCTCTTTTTTTATAAAGAAACCTGAAATGTACATGTGTAATGATTTTATGTTTTGAAGTAATTTGTTCGAGGTATTATAGCAAGTTTTAAAAAAATAGTTACACTTCAACAACTACAGTTCTTTAGGTTCATATGGAATGTCATTTCTTTGAAATAAACAGTATCTCAATGTATGCAGAAGTCTAATTTTTTTTTTTTTTTTTTTTTTTGTGCTCTTTTTTTTTTATTTTTAAAGATCTTATTTTTATATCAGGCGTATAACGTTCACCCGTAAATTTCGATATTGTTTTTTGTCTTAAAAGTGCGTGTTATTCACCAGATTTTACGGTATTTTCTTAAGAAGTAAATGCTTTTAGTACGATAAAGCCTTGTTTGAAACTGCATAACGCAAAATACAAGTTGATTGCAAACTTTCTAAGAATTTTTTTTCCAATTGAGACTGAAGAAATCGGGCACACACATGCACACGAAAATTTTCTCTCTCTGAAAGATTCATTCTAAGAATTTAACCATTCTTTTGTTTCAAGAAGATCTATTTACAATTCTCAACTTAAGAGGAAAAACTTTTCTATTTCATAAAAAAGGGAAGACAATTCAATATGACAGGGGAAAATAATATATGTTGCAATTACTATTAAATTGATGTCTACAATTAAACCCAATGTCAATATATCACTAAAAGCAGCAGCAATTACACAGAAGAATTGGAGTAGCGCTTCCTATATATACATTAAGACTAAATTCAATTTAATCAATCCTAACTAAAAAAATTCCTTCTGATATTTCTACTACAAAAGCATTTAGACAGTTCATTTGTAAAAGAATCTAGAAGATGGAGCTTATACTTTCATTATTGATCTTACCATACAAAAATATCTAGAAATTAAGTAGGTCCACTGACCAAAAAAATGCAATCGTTAGAACAAAATTAAAACAAAGAAAATATGAATTAATAAAAAAGAGGGAGTTTCACAAGCTGTATAGGATTTTCAAAAAAAGAAAAATAAATTACAGAATAAAAACATTGAAGAAAAATTATGTACTTTTTACTTAAATAGCAACAACAGTCTAGGTTTGAAATTTAAAGCAGTATTATGTTCATTAAATAGATCAACGTCTCAAGTCAACTTTCCCAGATATGAAAGGTAAACAAATAATATAAAAAAAAATTAAGTCAATTCATACTTAGGTCAACAAAGAAAAATTTAAAAATTTTATTAAATAGTTACAATTCATGTAAATATGTATATTCATACGGCAGAATCACAGTATTAAGTGACAAAATAGAAAGAGATTTTTCTTGTAATTTTCCATTTTCGTTTCTATATAGGGTGTTGCACTATCTTTTTTTTTTTTTTTTTTTATCACTTATTCAACAAAATATTTAATTTTTCTAATAAAATAGTATGGTAAAAAAGAAATCACACATTCACAGAAATTAGGCCATCTCAGGCATCATTCGAACCCACGACTTATGGATTAGAAGTCCAAAGCGCTATTCATTGAAGTACAGCAACGTTTCTCAAACTGCGGGGCGAACCCCCCTTGAAGGGCATAACAACTCTACAAGGGGGCGCGAGTGTATTTAGAAGTCGAAAACAAAAAATTATTTAAAAAAATTATTAATTTACTGAAAGTAAACAAACAAAATACATTCTAACATAATAAAAAATAAAATACTTATTTACACTAATATATTACACTTATAAATATATCAGTGCTACACAATGTATTTTATAATTAATTTAACAATACTAAATTAAAAACAAGTTTATTAATTACCAGTGACCCTATGGGCTTGTCATATATATATAATTTAAAACAAAAATTAACACTTATCTTGATAATTTTTGTAAGTTTTATAATTAAACCTTGACCTAAGTTTCACGATTCGCTTCCAAATGCCAACCTTTTTCCTCGTAGGCACGCGTATGTCATTGTCATGTATTGGGGGAGGGGGAAGGAATAAAAAAGCAAAAATAATCTGGAATAAGTAAATCCTTCACAAACATTGTCAAGGTCCTTTTATTGCATTTCAAAGTCTTCGGAATAATTTTACGGATAACAGTGCACAGAAAAGATCGCACTTCGGAAAGACGTATATATACGTCTGAGGAAATAAACGCTTTGGCTTAGCGAGACGTTTATACATGGGGTGGGGTTGCTTAAGAGGTAAAAGTCGTATCGTAGTTTTAGCGTCAAAGTATAGTATTATTGAATTCAGTACATTGTTATGTTATGGGGGGCGATGAAAATTATAATTGAATATTGGGTCGTGAGCGTTGCAACTTTGAGAAGCACTGAAGTACAGGGACACAACATACGATTTTCCTTTCTGTATATGCTGTTGGACTATTGTTTTGTTTGTTAATATTTATTCATTTTTTAGTTTAATTAATGAGTTAATATTTGAAAAAAAACTGCATTTGCATCAAGTGTCATCCACTACAAGTTTAAAAAAATGTATTTGAGCTTGAATGGATGAATAGAAAGTATTTTATTAACGATTGAAAATTTGAACAAGATAGATATATATATATATAGGGAGAGAGTGAACTACAATAGTAGGAATTGAATAATACCATTTTAAGAAGGAAAGAAAACTCCTGAAGATTAAACTGTAACTTACAATGAAATGGCTTCCCTAGTACAGCTTGTTTCCAATAAAGCTACATTCACTTTATTTTGTGACTTCATTGATTTAATTTTGTAATTTTTTTCATTGTTCTGACTTTGTAACTTTTTTTGTTTTGTTTACGTTACTTCATGGTCTTGTTTTTATAACCTAATTGTTTGATTTTGTAACTTCATTGATTGTTTAGTAACTTTTGCTTGGTTTTTGTTTCCTATTATATTTGTTTTGTTTTTTGTTTTTACTTCTATATGCACCGTGTGGTGCATGAAGTATTATTTTATCCGTCTTCAATTTAGAAAAAAATCAAAATAGTATTAAAAAGGAGTTCTAACCTGAAAGATAAAAAAGGATTGTACAAAATGAGTACAGAATGAAATTTTTGTACAAATCAAACTTATCAAAATACAGAAGATAAGAATAAACCGAAATTTTATCCTGCACTTTGGTTTTTTAAATTTACCAAATCTGTAAGACAGTTTTACTTTTACGCTTTGACTATTACATTAAACATTTGTAAAATAGTTTTTTTTTCTTATTTATGTAAGTCGGGCTTTATACTGTCATTCCTGAAATAGATGAAGTCAATTGAGAATGTAACAAAATATACGGATATAACTTATCAAATGTTTGTGTTAAGCGTAAGTTTCATTGTATATTTTCTTATTTTAATTTAAATTCCATTTGATATTTTAGTTAAAATAATAAATTATATGCATAACAGTTCAGTAACTTCCTCAAGTAGAAGAGTATTAAAATGCTATTTTAATTCTAAGCATGAATCCAACTTCAATGCCCACTTGGTCCAACATTTAAAAAGTATTAAATATCAATTAAGTTCAACATTTAAGAAGTATCGAAACATATGTCAATGAGTATTTTACTTTGATTTGATAAAATAATAATAATAGTAAATAAATAATATTTTTAAAGTTAGGGACCATTTGCAAAGCTCCCGTGTATACGGAATGTAAATCATTTTGTTTTATTGTCTGTCTTAAATACTTTTAGTATGCGATCTTAAAATGTATGTGCAATGTATGGAGTCGAGTTTTAATTTAGGCATACCGAAATCATTTAACAAATTTTCGTTAAGTTGCTTTCAAATATTCTAAGGAGATCGTGTTGTTACATGAATCAATTCTGTTTGAGAGCAACCATTAAAAAAGAATCATTGTGGATTCTTACTTATACAATGCGTGTGTACTTTCCTGTATGACAAAGTGCATAGGCAGAAACAATGCTAAAAATTAGTAAGTGCCAAAAGCGTGAATCAGTGTCTTGGCAATGTCCTCAGCCTTGTCTGTGTATAATTTGTCCACTTTACTGTCAATGTCAACTTTGAAAAGAGCACGAACAATGGAAGGGCACATAAGAAAGTGCTTAGGATCCATCTACATGCCCGTGCAGTGTTTGCACTCCTCATATGTTCTTGATAAGTCAAGCAGGTGCTCCATAACTTTGAAATGTTTTGTTCTTATTCTGGTTATGGTCATCATTAACTTACGGTTGTTGTTTAAGGTGTGTTGGAAAGTGTTAAAACCACATTTTTTTTGGCAATTTAAGATTTTTACATTTTAAAATTGTACAAATTTTAACCTTTCTAAAAATACCTTACTTTAACCTCTAGGATAATTAGAAGTCCTTAAAACCTATTTTTAAATAATCGTTGAAACTGGGTCACGCCCATTTGAATGGCGAAAAATGTAAACAAAGTACTTCGTTTTTGCTTAAAAGTTGAACGTCTGATATAAACCAAAACATGTATCTTTTATTGCAAATTAAGCCTTTTATTTTTTTATTTCTTAGCCGATTAGATGTCTTACTGTATACATTAAAATCAATTTATCTCAAAATGCAAATTTTGATGCTCGATGTACCTTTTCTGAGAAACTCTTGTTCACAGGTATGTAAATTTCTTATGATATCATTATAATGATGGCGAATATATACTAAAATGAGCTTTTTGTAAAAAACTCAAAAATTTATTTTTTACAAATTTTTTATGTGAAAAATGGGTCAAATTTCACAATGTTTGATAAAATATTTCATACATTATCAAAAAATTCAAAATTAGCTAAAAGCTCATTTTAATATAATGAGAAAGGTGTACTTTAATTGTATGAAACATTTCAAGCATATACATATAACAGATTTTGAGAAAAGGTACATCGAAAACAGCCAATTTAACATTGTCAGTATATATAGAGAGAGAGGTTTCCAACTCCCCTTAATTCTGGCAGTGATTTCAAATTTTATTTATTTATTTTTTTTTTCAATTTTTTTTCAATTTTCAATTTTTTAATTTTTTTTAAACAATTTTTTTTATTTCAATTTTAATTTTTCAATTTGTAAAAAATTGGAAAAAATCTAAGGTGTATTAATAGTATATATATATAAACATGAAATAATAAACAATACAAAAAAGAAAAAAAAATCATGAAACAACGTATTAAATATTTTAAAGAAAGAAATTTAATGCAATTAGAGGAAAAATATTGTAATAGAAGAGACCAACGAGTCAAAAAGCAATTTTGAGCTTAGGACCGAATAAGTAGGGTTAAGCTAATCTGATGGTATCATCTTTGCACTTTGCAACACGGTAGATCAATAAAAAAAAAACCAAATGAAATATAAAGCAAAATAATCCTATTAGAAAAAGAATACATTAAGCAAAAACTTCCAAATAAAGGAATGATAAGTTAATCAATTTAAGCCTTATAGTAAATTCTAAAGAAAGAATCTCTTAAAAATTGTACTCACGGCATTTTTCAAAGAAATGAAGATTCTTGAAATAATTGTGTAGCCACTGTTATTACTAGCAAGTGAAGAGAGTTGGGTATATATGTATATATATACTTAATTAATAAAAAATATACTTATTCAAAAATCTACTAAAATATATGAAACAAAAACATTCACAAGAATTTGAAGAAATTTAATATTCAAAGTTTTAAATATTTTTGAAAAACAAAACATTTATTGAGCTTTTGGATCCGCGATATTTTCTTTGCATTTTTTTTTTTTTTTTTTTTTTGGCATCAAATTATCAACATATTGTTCGATATCGTCCGTTTTGCTGTACATTTTGCCATTGGAATATACGTCTAAACAATTGTGCATACTTTTCGTGACGTTTCTCCTTTCGGATGCCGTGGAAACAAGAGCTGTCATTTCATTTTCATCGCCGGAATTCGCATCAAGGATATTTTTTGAGCAAAATGTCTTTGTCTGCCATAATTGGGGCTTTACACACATTATCATTATCATCTACTGCAATAAATCTTTCCGATAATACAATAGGACAGTCCAAACCGGCTGATGTTTTCCGTATTTTATTCATTCTCAGAAGGGAAATCTTTTCGAGTTAAGCGATTTTCGTTTCGTGTTAAGAGAAAAAAATGTACAAAGATACATACCGTAAAATCCGGTGTATAACTCTTGCTGTCGTATAACGCACACCCATACTTTAGAGATGCAACTTTCAATTTTTAGATACATTCGCCGTATAACACATACCCCCTTTTTTTACAAAGAAACTTGAAATGCACGTATGCAATGCTCGTATGTTTTGAAGCCATTTTTTCGAGATATTATTGCAGGCTTTTGAAAAAAATAGTATATTTCTAGATTACAAACCTTTAAGTTTATAAGAAATGTCATTTCTTTTAAATAAACAGTATTTCGATATATGTAGAACTCTAATTTTTTTTTCTATACTCATATTTTTTATACCCGGCATATAACACGCCTCCGTAAATTTCGATCTTATTTTTTTGTGTTAAAAGTGCGCGTTATACGTTGGATTTCACGGTAGTATTTTGTCGGGACCGTTGTATTATTTCGTGTTAACGATTTTTGGTCTCATTGTATATATATATATATATATATAGATAAATTTTGGTTTCTATTACCAATATTCATAAAGCATGATCATAAGTAATGAACAAAGAAAATGAAGAAAGTTAAAAGCACCAAAGCAGAATTACATTCCAAAAGTTCAAAATGAATGCCATTACGTAATGAACATCAAAGGCTGAGGATTGCTTTTAGTGGAATTAAACTATAGGCTAGCTCACTCCTCCTTTTCTGTTTACAGTACAGAGCGAAATCCATATGATTATAATAGATTGTCACTCTAAATTCATTACAATGTATCTAAAATTGGCGCATATTTAAAATAAAGTCGCATAATGCACAGCATGAATCAACGAACTAACATTAAACAAGCCTAAAACAGCAAGAAACAGTAAGTCTTCATTACAATTTAACTACAGTGAAATACGTTTGAAACGAAAACGATTAAGACGAAATATCGGAAAACTCGACAAACTTCAATGTATTACCATGCATTTTTTCTTTTAATTCAAATTGAAAATCACTTAATACGAAAATACTTCTTTTCTAGAGATGGAGGATAAAATTGAGACGACACTTAATAAAATATTTGTGAAATTTTCTGTATTATTGGGCTGTCCTACTGTTTTATTTCAAGAATGCATTGCAGTAGATGATGATAATTAATTTGTGTGCAGCCCCAATAATGGCAGACAAAGAGATTTTTGAGTTTGTTCGAAGTCAAAAAAAATATGATTGATACAGGTTCCAACGACGGAAATGAAATGAATAATGCAGCTCCTGTTCCAACGTCATCCGAAATAAGGAACATCATGAAAAGTATGCATAGTTATTTAGACGCACCTTCCAATGGTGAAATGAATGATAAAATGGACAACATTGTGAACAATATGATGCTAAATAGATAATGAAAAGGAAAAAATAGCTTATTATTTACCAAAAAATCAATAAATGTTTTGTTTTTTTAAAAACCCCTTAAGAGAAAATTTTGTATTAAATTTCATTCAGTCCCTGTGAATTTTTTTTGTTTCTTTAT
>BMAV01019580.1:153606-188733 GCA_019973955.1 Trichonephila inaurata madagascariensis
CGTACAAAAGAGGGAATAATTTGTAAATGAAAAAATTTCAGAATACGCCGTGCGCGTATATGTGGGTAAAATCGTAGTTTTTCTGCTTTGATCTAAAATGTCTTACAATATTTTTAGATATTGCTTATTATTAAATTAGAAACATAACAATTTAGCACATTATTAAAGATTACATATATGTTCCGTGACAAAAGAAAAAAATATGTCAGCTATAAAAGAAATTCCGAAGTAATTTTTATTAAAATTAGTTGTTTAAGGAATGTAATTAATCTTTGATAAAATTGATTCAAGATGTCTTTTTTGTTTGAAATGTACTAAATACATCTAAAAATCACTAAGAACCCCTTATATTTCCATTTTTTTTTTTTCAAAAAAAAAAAGTTGTGGCAAGTAGTCGGATACCTTAATTTTAAAGTAAACAATGGAAGAATTTTAAAATATCTTAAGGTATCCGACTACACTCGGAACCGTGATTTCAAAAAAGCGCATAAATGAATAATTTTCATGATATTTAGTGTCACTTAGATGATAACACATGTAAAAAAATTGTTTTTAAGGACATTTTGACAAAAAAAATTATTTAAGTACAATATTTTGGCAAAAAGTTAACTTAGAATAACCTTTTTCAAAATGTTCTCCTTTTGTGAAGAATACTTCTATTGTAATAATATTTTGTCTGTATATAGCTCAGACCTCTGTACAGAGGCTCAACTATGATTTTTGAAAAATTCATATTATTTTCAGAGTTGCTATCAAATGAAACAATTACCGCCGTTTTTTTTCTTAAAATTTCTCCCCTCTATTGTAGTAAAATATAGATAAATACACTTCTAAGCTATATATTTCAAAAATTCTAGTTGAGCCTCTGTACAGAGGTCTGAACTATAAACAGGCAAAATATTATTATAATAGAAGCATTTTTCACAACAGGAGAATGTTTTGAAAATGGGTCATTCTATGTTCATTTTTTGCCAAAATATTGTACTTAAATAATTTTTTATTGCAATATTATTCTTAAAACAATTTTATATACATTTTCTAACTTAAGTGATCGTAAATATCATAAATATTATCCATTTATACGCTCTTGCAAAATCATGGTTCCGAACGTAGTCGGATATACCTTAAACTATCTCTCTCTCTCTTTCTCGACGAAGAAAAAAACCACAATATTTTAAGTAAAAATCATTGATCGTCAATTATTACTTTAATTTAAAAAATATATGTCGTAGAATTACTTTTAAAATATTTTAATAGCGATAATAATTTTTTCCCCTGTGGATTTTAAAGTGTTTCATCATAATTTGTTTGATATAGCAAGAATTAATTTTTTTTTTTTAATGTGCGATCTATTTTTGCATGGATATATAACGATTACATTCGTATTTGTGTGTAATCCATTTGTGATTTTTGCATTTATTTCGCGACATGGAAATGCTGCTTCTGATTTTATTCTTTGAGAGTTATCGAGAAGATGCGTTAATGAGATTACATTAAGTAACATCCGAGACGTATTATTACAATTGAAAAAAAGCTAAAATAAAATGATTAAAAAATACTTATCCATCCTCTTTTTTTATGGGCTTTATACATTAATTTTATTTCATGTATTTATTAATGTATCCATTGCTATATGTTATAGAATAGTAAGATATTGTTTTTTATATAAGAAACAAGTAATATATAAAAAAAAAATTAAGTCAATTCCTACTTAGATTAACTAAGAAAAATTTTATTTTAGCCACTTTTTATTAAATAGTTACAATTAATATAAATATGCATATACATATGACAGAATCACAACATTAAGGGGTAATTAGTTTTATTAATTATCATTAAAGTATAGTATTGTATCAGTAAAGTATCGTATTGTATCGTATTTATAAAGTATCATTAAAGTATCGTATCGTAAAAAGACTTTTTCAAATTTTTACTTAAGTCGCCAAAAGAGTCGCTAAGTCGCCAAAAATGATGCCAAATGGCTGTACTTGTAATTCTTTAAATAATTAGTTTTAAGCAATTAATTTTTATTAATTATAATTAAATTATTATATTTTCATCCAAAATAATCATGTATATAAAATTTCAGCTCAATGGAGCGCTTTAAAATATATTTTATTAACGATTGAAAATTCCACCAAGATAAATAAATAAATATATAAAGAGTGTGAGCTAACAGTAGGAATTGAAGAACTCCCCATCATACAAAATCGTGTGACACCTTTTATCACAATTAATTCCATATATTTAACTCATAAATTTTCTTGTATAAACGGCAGTCTGTATTTCAAGTCTTATATTCCAATACTAAATGGATTTTCCACTTTAATACTTAAAGTTAAAATGTTTGTATGTATAAAATCTTTTTTAATTTAAATGCGCCACACAAAATAAAATGTTTGTTTTAGAACTTTGTAATATCGGATTGGACAATATCGGAACTTTGTTTCTGCTTACAGATGTATTTTGAGTTCGAAATATGTCAAAGGCAAAAATAGATAAAATGCTTTATATATGTATGTAGTTTGCAATAATTTAAACTAGTTTTATAATTTTCTGGTATGGAACTTTTCCGCTGTATTTAAAAAAAAAAAACTATACAAGACGCAAAAGCACTAAGAAATTTCTTGATAGATAAAACACATATTAAAAATAACCATAGCTTTATACTTATTGATTTCACTAAAATATACTACTAGAAGAAATTTACCGCAAATGCACTCACCAATATGCTGCTCTACGCATTTTTAAAGGAAAAAAAATCAATTTAATTGATATTTGATCGCCAACTACTTCTCCTTTCGTAGCTTTTCATCTAGACCCTTTTATCCAGCAAGATAACAAGAAATCCCTACATCCTGTATCCATGACAACGTTATCTCTCCGTCTCTTTGCAACGATTTCCCATTCTTTTGCACATACGAGAACGTTTTTCTTTCGGCCCCTCTAACGTTCGGAATAAAAACAATTTATATCTTCCAATTTTCTTGCGTGGACAGAATATTCCACAAATAGAGGTGAGGACATGGCTCTTCCCCTCCCTTCACCCTTTCTGTCTATTTTTCCACAGAAGGATTTGTCAGAAAGAGTGGTTCTCGAGTGTAGTTTTGCAGTTTTAGACCTGAAACAGAATTTTTGCAAATTAAAAAATTTTGTCCAATTCGATATATTTTTGGAAATCGCAAAGTTTCTTCTGGGAAAAATTATTTTAAATATATATATATATTTCTTGTCTTAAAAATTAGATTTGAACTATTATATATTCTTCATTATAATTCATACTAATATAATTCTGTACAAGCACAGTACATGTATCTGTTTATTATACCACGTTCTTTTAAAATTCGAAAATATTTAAAATAAATGTAAAATTAGTTTTAAAATTCCCTTATAATTATAATATATGTGGCGAAACATAGATCAATCTGCATAATATTAAACACATTACTGTAAAAAGTGAAATCAAAATATAATATTCCTGAAGGAACTTTTTATTTCGAACAAAATTGCCTGAGTTTGGTTTGGGTTTTCACCACAAGTCCAATATAGCATTATAAAATATATTTTTATAATAAATGATTATATATGTATATACGAATAAAATTTTATAAAGATGAAAAAATCCTACAAAACATTCCCATCAACTCGTCAACGTAATTGGTGTACTTAAAATTTAAGTATGCAATATGAACATGTTTTTGAAAAGCAAAAAATTTGCTTGTGAAATCATTTCCAAGTGTCTATATAAGTCTAACAGATTCTAATTAGTCTATAGTTTTATAGTTAATATTTGGAAGGGGATCTTCCCTAATACGAGGGTGTCAAAAAGTAAAGGAACTTTTGAAATTTTCCTTTCCAAGGTTTGGCAACAGCGCTAGTATCCAACGCTGAATGAAGGATAGTGGGCAACACTTCTCTACGACATATCACTCGTCTTTTCTCGTAGTCGTTGGGTTGTAGCAGACCGTTTGGAGGGCAGTGATTTGCTTTTTGTTTGCTAAAGGTAGGAAACCGGAGGAAATTATTCGTCGCATGCCAGCTCATTATGGCTACAGCTGTTTATCGCAAAGCAATATCTGCAAATGGATGGAGCGCTTCAAACAGGGAAGAAGTTCTTTATGTGACGACGAAAGGTCGGACAGTCCATCGGCATCAACCACTGAGGGTCCTCGTCGTCCTCACATAGCAAAAAATATTTTAATGCCATTCAGAATAATGTATAAAAGAGAAAAATATTTTTCAACATGAGTGGCTACAATTTTCAAGATGTTAATTTTCAAGAAATACGGTAACGATTATTCCGTTATGCGGGTACTAGTTAGTTATTTACGAGCGAGTCCTGAAGGCCAGGATCATTAAAAATTGAAAAGTTGTGAAGATGACATTAAAGGGAACTATTACGTATATATTACTATAAATATCATCAGAACAAATAAACTATTCACTATACAAATATTTTTGGTACTTATGTATTCTACCGTCGATCAATTTCTCAAAATCAAAAGACGTCGCCAATACTAAAAATGTTGCCAAACGCTTTCATTGTTATTTTTATTATGTTCCAACAGCCGTGAGAATGGTTTCCACTATTAGCGACGCTATATTGGTGACGCTTTTTGATTTGACGATATTGTTCGGCGGTATAATACGCAAGAATAGTATTTTTAATCAACCATTTGTGTAAATTAATGATCAGATTGAAAAAAGGCCGTATCCTTTAGGAACAAAAAAAAATGCTTAATATTTCATTGACATTTTTTTAACTCGAAGAGAACTTCAAGTGTCGAGCAAATCAACAGTTTTATTCAAAATATTGATTATTAAAATATTCGACGAAAATATAATGAAGTAGAAATACATAACACAAACATAACCTGAACATTCTTTAATCCTAGAAAAATGCTTCAGCAAAAAGGATACTTACATATAAAGAATAGCGTAAAGCTTATTCTAATACATAGTTCAGATTCCGAGCTATATTTATGCATCGAAATCTGTATATCCACAAATATTTGCACGAAATATTTCTCGTACTAATTCCAAATGTGATTAATAAAAGTAATGGATCGTCATAATTCACTTCCTGGAAATGGAAGTAATATTCTCCCCCTTGAAGATAAATGATGTTTGTAATGAGTTTCCCCGAAAAGAGAAAGTACACAACACTGATTCCAGGTATCACAGTTTTCATGGAAGAAATGTTCCACTTTGTGCAGAAAATTTCTGTGGAATAATGAGATCCATTAAGATCATTTACTTTGGTGCCTTCAAATGAAAATAGATGCAAAATGTTTGAACACAAATGATTTTTGTTTTGGTTACATACGAGCTGCTGTTGCTTTTTATTGATTCAGCAATGCTTAATGGAACACTCTTGAACATTTAGAATAAATTTGGTAGGGGATTTTAAATTTCCATTTTGTAATATTTCTTTTATTTTACTGCAATTCCGAACAAAAGAAGACGTATTCCTTGGAAGCTTGAAGTTTAGCATCGATAATTTTTGAGTCGTTAGTGTTGTTTACTTTTAGCATTTTAATTATATATTCAAAAGAATCTAATAATAATTGATCCCGTCGAACAAAATACAGGGTAAGTCAAAATGAATATAGCGATTACACAAATGGTTATAACTATTTAATGAAAAGGAATTTATCTCTCGATAAGATTTACGCAGAATATAGACGGAACTTTTCTCAAAATTTTGTATACATATGTCATAGTTGTTGTATGTGTCTTCCCTTCATCGCACGGACAACATCTGGGTGGAACATCATTTCACAGCATACATTCTGAAGCATTTGTGCAGTCATCGACGCAAGCGCATTACCAATTGTTTTAGACATGGGAAGCACAGTCAAATCTTTCACATCCCATGCTCAAAACAATTGAAAAACTGAAAGTACACATTTGTAAAGCGCTTGCGTCAAGATGTAGAAGACAAGGTCCTTCCCATGCTCAAAACAGTTGAAGAACTGAAAGCACACATTAGTAATGCACTTGCGTCGATGCAAAATGCTTCAGAATGCATGCCGTGAAATGGAGTACCACCTAGATGTTGTTTTTGTGACCAAAGGAATTAACATAGAACAACTATGACGTATGTATACAAAATTTTGAAGTACCGTCTATATTCTGCGAAAATCTTATCGATAAATTATTTTCCATTAAATAGTTATAGTCGTTTGTAATCGCTATATTCATTTTGATTAACCTTGCACTGATTGAATTATTGAGACTTTAATATTGGCTGAAATTGGTAGTTTTTAAATGATTATTACTAGTATATTACGTATGAATATTTAACTTAAATAAATTTGTTATTAATGAATAATTTAAGGGTGTTTTGACATCTGATAAATTTTCTCAAATATATTCGAATAACAAGCTTTCGTTCTAAAACATTATCGAAGTATAATGCTTGATACGGCTCTTTTATTTTTAAATATTTTAGTATTTTTAATACTATGTAAAACTAAATCAATGAATTGATCATAAAGTCTGTTCTATTGAATATTTCGATAGCTGATGGCATGATCCTATCGATATTAATAATGCAATCGATAGTATCGTTGCCATCAGTAGAATTGCAGCTGTCTACAGTAACAATCCTGTGGATAATATTGGCCCGATCAATAGTATAGGTTTCATCAATAATATTGATTGTGGATATCAAAGCCATCAGTGATATTGATAGTATTGGTAATAGTAAGGCCTTTGGAAAAAATAATGATATCGATAACTTTTGAATAATATCAATATAGTTAAAGTAACACATGAACAGAAAAATATAATTTGACGCTATTGCTCAAATGTAATGAAAGTTAAATGTATTAAAAAATATAAAATAAATCTACATTTACATTTTTAAATGCTGTAAAAACTTTAATGTATCTTTTTTACTTGGAAGTGTCACTACAAGGCTTCAGTGTGGTTGCGACGGTCACTGCTTACGTGATCATATTATACCTCACTATACGCGCGCGCGTTTAACGCTACTATAAATTCTTTAACTATGCATTTAAGTAAATTATCTCGTTTTTTAAAAAAAATAAGTCAGAGTACTTAAATATTTGAAACGTGTTTTTATATATAATAAATATATTATAGCTTTTCTATAATGTTTCATCACCCTAAAACTTTCAACCTTTTTTTCTTATTCTTAATGTGATAAAAAATATTGTTGGCTTCTGACGCAAAACAAAAAAAAAACAAATTACTGCTCAAAAGTTCATATATATATATATATATATATATATATATATATATATATATATACTTTATCAGCCCAATTTGAAAAACAAAATGTTTACTTTTTGAATTTTTTTAGCTGTTGTACATGTTGAAAATTTGGTTGAATAGATCTCTGAGGCAAATTTTATTATATTTCTATCAAAAGTTGTTTTTGTCTTTTTAAAAACGGTGCATTTACTTTAGCTAACGTTATCCTTCGCTCACCATTTGCTGAAGATTAAAAACTTTTTTTGATCGAAATCACTTCTAAAATTAGTATAAATTGACATTTACTGGAAATACAGCTTTTTTATAACATGTTGTTATTTAATCATGTATGTGTTTTTTCGTTCCTTAAATGCTTTTTAAACAATATATATGTATATGAATAAAAAAAAGAAACAAACAAAACATAAAAAAAATGTTATGATCTTGTATTTCCCTGCAGTTTTAATAACACTTGAAGCATTAAGATTATGCATTTATATATATATAAAGAGAGAGAGAGAGTGGAATATTATTCCAAATTTTATAAAAAGAAACAAAGATTTTGTTAACTGACAATATGAATTAAAACATGATAACTATAAAAAAATTCTATCAATATTGCCTGGATTACAACTATCCAGTTAAATTTTTTTTATTTTTAAATACAATTCAAAATTGTTTTAGTTTTTATTTTTGAGGTACCTCACGCTTAGTTTAGTTATAAAAAAACTATCTAGGTGGCACCTCTGATTTTTGTTCCTTTGCATCAACACATCATTTAGCGCACGAGTTCCGAATATTGTTAAAAAGTTGTCTTAAAAAGTTTATTGGTTAGCATAAATATATGTAATTTTTTTTTGTTTTCGTTATTAATTATTTTTGAAATTTTCTTTTAGTAATCCTCTTTCTTGTGAAAAACCTATCTTCAATATTCATACATTCATTTTATTTTTATTGTTTTGTGTTCATCACACGTGTGGATAGATAAAGGCCTAATTTTCAATAGGGCCCTGTTTTTCTATTATATCGAAAATTTCTGCTGACGGGGAAGTTTGGATCCATAAAAAAATACTTAACCCTATTTCACTGCCCTAAATCAGTGACAGCTTTAAAAATTATAATAGTTCTCCATTTTAGTCCAATGACTCTTAATTTTTTGTATAATTTATTTTAATCATATTATATATATATAATATATCATGTTGGCAATAACCTATTAAATAATACACCTAAACATTTATTTAAATCATTATTCGTAGGTTATTTAAAATATTAAAAGCAGATTACTTGCAACTATGCGTATTTTTTTAAGATTACAAAAGATCAAACTCGATTACAGCATTCTATGATTATAGTTTGTGATTCTTGCTCAATTCAAATTATTGTAATTATCTACGGATAGCTCTTTTTTCAAATATTTATTCTCTTTAAAAGTGAATATTTGTCAGTCATTACGCATTTTTGGACGCTCTAACTAATAGAATATTAATTCTTACGCTTTCTTTGATTTTTAATCCGCTCAACTTTAAGAAAAATTTCGTTATTGAATAAGCTTTAAAGTTAATTATTAGATTTAAGTGACGTCACTGGGCTACGAAAAGAAATTTATGACGTCAGAGTTAACTCCAAATTATTCAGACCTCTATAACGTGACGTCATTCTTTATTTAGAATTACATGACGTCATTAATTAGTAAACAACTTCGAAGTTCAATCATGGTAAAAGCATTAGGATGAGTAAAGATCAAGGTATGCGAAAGCGGAATTTGAATTAAACACACTACCGAGCATCGACCTTACATCTATTGCATTGGTTGGTATGAGTATTTGTATTTATTTCAAACAGAATTTTCTCCCAAAGTTGTTTGTTTTTAATCTAAATTTTGAATCTAAATCTCTGATATTGGTATGAATTAGATCTTATTATAGTACACATAGAGGCCAAATGACTTGTCGCCTTCCACTTATTTTTATTTTTATTCTTCCTTAAGTTGCAAATATAGAAAATATTCATTAATATCTTAGAAAAGACTATTATTTAAATTTAGTTCATTAGTAATCGTGACTCTTATTATTTAAAGTTAAGATTGTTTTAATGTTATAAAATTAGTTGTTTTTGTTTTATGATGTCATCAACAAAAGCTATTAGTGAGTTTAAAAGATGATAGATTGTTTCTACGTAACAAAATGGCGTGAAAGTATCTGAAATTTCAAAGCAATTTAAAATATGAAACAGAAGCGTAACAAGCAATATAAAAAAAAAATTAAGTCAATTTCTACTTAGATGAACAAAGAAAAATTTTATTTTAGCTACTTTTTATTAAATAGTTCCAATTAAAATAAATATCTATATACATATGACAGAATCACAACATTGTGGTAATTGATTTCTATTAATTATCATTAAGGTATTGTTTTGTCATCCAAAAGGATCGTGTATATAAACTTTCAGTTCAACTGAATGCACTAAAAGGTGAGAAAAAACTTTTTCAAGTTTTGACACAAGTCGCCAATAGGGTAGCTAAGTCGCCAAAAATAATGCCAACGTGGCTGCATTTGTAATTCTTTAAATAATTAGTTTTAATCAACTAATTTTTATTAATTATAATTAAATTATTGTATTGTCATCCAAAATAATCATGTACATAAAATTTCAGCTCAATTGAGCGCTTTTAAATGTATTTTATTAACGATTGAAAATTCCATCAAGATAAATAAATAAATATAGAGAAAGTTTGAGCTAAAAGTAGGAATTGAAAAATACCCATTATAATGAAATAAAGGTAATATCATGCATAAATCTTATAATTAAAGGTGTAGGGGGGGGGGAATAAGCACAAAAATCAAATCAACAAAAATTAAAAGGATGTGCAGATAGAAAGGCGCAGAAAGGGACAAGAAGAGCACGAAAATATAAATATTAATTACAACTGCGTGGATTTGATGAGAATATATAAATATTAAATGAAGTTCTATCATGGAGAATTTCCCTTGTGAGATTTCCTCTCACGCCCTGAAAAATTTCTCTAGTTAATAATATAATTGACGATTAAAAAAATAATTGTGTAAAAGGAAAGATTTTGCTTAAACTCGCATGTTTAATAAGTGAATTAAGAAAAATAAGATAAAAAAATAATTTGAATAATCACTTTTAATTATAAAGTTAAGAGGAGTGGAGGAAGGAAGAAATAAAATTTTCGGTTTGGTAACACTTAAATATTCGCAAACATTACACATGCAAAAGGTAATTTTAAGCTTAAACTCTCATACCTGCTTAACATAGCTAGTTTTTGCGGGTTAAACCAAATATGAATAACCATTAGTGTAACAAAACATTTTTTAAATTACCTTTGTTACGTTTTAATGATATACAGAGGGGGGGAGGTAAAAATAAATAAAATAAAAAAAATTTCAATTCCTACTATTAGTTCACTCTTTCCTTATATATAATTATTTATATATATATATATATCTTGTCTAAATTTTCAATCGATAATAAAAAACTTTTTATTCATCCATTCAAGTTCAAATACATTTTTTTAAACTTGTAGTGGATGCCACTTGATGTTAATACAGTTTTTTCAAATATTAATTCATTAATTAAATTTTTTTTTAATTTTAAATTTATTCTACGTTATTTCCGACGAAGTTAGATTTATCTGCAACAGATTGTAGAAAGACTAACGAATTAGGAATTGACTTTAAAAAATTTTTTCGCATTACTTGTTTCGAATATTGATTGTTATGAAGCATATATGGGGGGGCCCCGAAAAATATATACCCCTCCCCCGAAAATTTTTAAAATATCTTATAAAGTCATTGAAATATATTGAATAAAAAATAATTCTGCTACGGTACACAGTAAAAAGTCACAGGTATCTTATATAATAATTTCTTAACTTCATTTGTTACCGTTTATTTTTGAATGTGTTAAATGCATGCAAAGTTATGTTATTTATTTGTGAAGTATATGATTGAAATCATAAGACAACGTATAACAAATTTTCTTAGAAAATTATTCAAATATACTTGTTTAAGAGTATATGCATAAGATATTTATGTAAATAAATATTTTGTTTATATAAAAATATCTGTGAATATCGTTTTCTTCTATGTGCAAACAAAAAATACATTTTTGTTTTAATATTTTATTATTATTATATTAATTTTAATAATTACTTCCAAGTTAAAAATTTGTATTTTATCATGTCTATAAATGCAAGAAAATTAAAACACGTTTAAGTTTAACAATTGAGAAATTTTTGATTATTTAACTTACTTTTAAAATTAAACGAAAGCTGTTGCATCTTTATTAAATATTTGAAAATTGAAGAGACATAATAAAGAAAAAGATGTTTGTTTTAAAAATTAAAAAAATTTAGTTTGATATGAATTTCAAATATATGCTTTTTGCATAGTAAATAAATGCCCTTTCAAGGAAGATTCTACATTTTTAAGCATTTACTATTAAGGTGTCCGACTACTTTCGGAACCGTGATTTTAAAAAAGCGCATAAATGGATAATTTTCATGATATTTAGTGTCAGATTAGAATACATGTATAAAATAGTTTAAAGGATATTTTGACATAAAAAAATTATTTAAATACAATATTTTGGCAAAAAATTAACGTAGAATAGTCTTTTTTCAAAATGTTCTCCCTTTATAAAAAATGCTTCTCAAATAATAAAATTTCGCGCGCGCGCGCGCTTACATAAAGTAAAGACTTCTCCAGAGATTCTGAACTAGGATTTTTAAAAAATTCCTGTTATTTTCAGAGCTACCGCTAATTGAAATATAATTATCAGCGTTTTTTTCTTAAAATTGCTCCCCTATGTTGTCGTAAAATATGGATAAATCCTCTTCTAAGTTATATATTTCGAAAATTCTATTTGAACCTCTGTAGAGAGATCTGAGCTATATACATGCAAAATATTATTTTAATATAGAAGCATTTTTCACAAAAAGAGAATATTTTGAAAATGGGTCATTCTATGTTCATTTTTTGTCAAAATATTGTACTTAAATAATTTTTTGTAGTAATAATAATATTAAAACAATTTTATATACATTTTCTAATCTAAGTGACCCTAAATATCGTAAGTATTATACATTTATTCGCTTTTGCAAAATCGCGGTTCCGAATGTAATTCGGATACCGTAAGGCAAATTCATATTTTTGCAAATCAAAACCACGTGATAAGATTGACTATTTTCCAATTCATTAATTTTCACATTAAAATTAACCATATTTTCTTACTCTTATAAACTTAGTAAAATTTTGAAGTACATTAAAATTCTTTTGAAACAATTTTGTATCATAAAATATTAAAACTAATAAAAAAAAATTTAAAAAAACTTCAATTATAACCATGTTGGATAGATCTCAATTTCAAATATTTTCGATTACTATACTTCTAAAAGAGAATACAGAGTAAAAAATTTTACAGTTTAGTAGATATTCATATATATCTCAGCTTGCATAAATCTACTTCTAGAATTAAAAAAAAAAAGGTTTTTACTCATATGTTTCTCGGTAATAACACGCTGATTGGTCAGATTTGAGCAGTGGCCTAACGTTCACCCCCGCATCACGGGGGACGGGCCAGGATTCTAGAGGGCCCGAAGCCTGACTGACACCAAGTACGTAATCCTTTGTAAGATCCGACTTGGGGCCCAAGACCTGACTTTGTAGGGGGGCCCTAATATTCTCCGTTATGTAACTGGATTTATGCCTGATACAATACGAGGGTTGGGGCATAAGTCATGGCAACTATTTTTTTTTCTTGTATATATGAGGATGAATCACAAACGTATATGTGTCGTGTGGAAGTTCTGAAGGCATAGTGTGTATAAAAAAGAACAGATGGCTCTGTGATAGATGGTAGTAGCACAGCGAGGGCTGTGAAATCAGTCAGTTGGAGAGTGTCGTGTGATGCAAGTAACCCGTGTTGAGAAGCGTTCTTACATCAAAATAGCCGTTCTCCGAGGGAAAAATGCGATGGAATATCACAGTGAATTAGTGGAAGCCCTTGGAAATAATATCTTATCATACCGTACAGTACCGGTGGATGTACTGTGTTGTCATTCTTTTGCACCGTGAAGACCATATTGCCTTGTATACTACCGTAATTAATAAGTGTGCTACGATATTTCAGTACTATTCATTGTTCACACATGTAGTTAACGCCTTGTCCTTTCGTCTGTATATGACACATTTTCCAACCGGACTGATATCTTCAAGAAAAAAAAACATGACTTTTGCCTCAACCCTCGTATTTCACTATCTCACCACGAAATGAGACGACGTGGTACTTTTTTAGAAGATAAAGTTGTGCGGCTAAAATTGTTTTTTCCGTATGTGGGTAAATAAAAAAATTAAGTGACACACGATGTCTAGGAGGATTCAGGATTATCTTGAATATCATATTTTTTTTAATTAAGTGGTGATTACTTAACTAGGGAAAATAACTTAGATTATTTGCAGATGATTTAATAATTGTTTTTCAGATTTCAGATGTGTAGTTTTTAACACGAATATATACGGCAGTTAATAAATAAACAGCGATTTAATCACATAATTTCATTGACGAAGACAAGGATAAAAAAACATTTTATATTCTTGATGATAGATAACCACTAGCCATCTCTAGTTATTTCGGGTGTCATATGGAATTATTTTTTATAGTTATGCGAACCTCGTATTGGAAAAGAACCTTCTACAACTTTTCTTGTTAGCTTACTGGTTGAAAGTTGATATTGTGACGGGCTCACGCTTCTTTTCTGTAACATGTCCTTTGGGTACTTTTGGGGCCAAGATTAATGGCAACTCTTTTCAAACCAAAACCCAAGAAGTGAAACGTAAAGCTAAAATGCAAATTTGATAGCTTTTAAATAACAGAAGTTTCAGTAAGTGAAAGGGCAATTTGGGGAATGTTATGTGAGAGATTGATACAATTGTGAAAGGACGGCCAACGGAGGTTATTCCGAAGATAAAGCCATTAGGTCAAGGTGCATACCATTGCCCTCGCGTAAAGACGCCACTCCCTAGTATCGGAGCTACGATTGGATTAAGGGAGGATTGATTATTTAATATTAGGACGTGTTATTATTGGAATTGAGATTAGGCGGGTTAGATATTGATAGTGGTCCTAGTAAGTGTGTTTGTTCATCGTAGATTCTCACATATGTAATCATGATCTAATCTATTATAGGTTTAAGTTCTAGTTCTTAATAAAGACATATTAAGAATATAAACATATCTGTTTCTTTTGAAAATCATACACCTCTAGCTCACGCAGATAATCTAAGAGAAGGTCACCCTAGGGGGGCATTTTCACAATATGATGACATTCAGTGGTATCACACCTCTGGGAAGATGTTCAGAAGCGTGCTATTTACAACTATAGTTTTAAAAAAGTTTCAGCATTTTGAAAACTATCATTGTGATATTCATAAAAATTTAATCCAAAATATGTATATGTGTTGGCGTGCGCTTCTGCATGAGCGTTTGCGTGAGTATCTATCTAGCAAAAATATAAAGTCTCATACGTATAGTAGTGTGCGTGCATGTGTGTGTTAGTATCTATCCAGCAAAACTATAAAGTCGCATACGTAGAACAGACCGAACCAAAATATATAGATTAAGTTTGGGAATTTGAGTATGGGACTTCCGCATTTATGTGTTAGCACATATAGTCAAATAATATCAACATTTCTAAATATTTTCTTGATTTATATAAAAAAAAATGATGCACTATTCAAATACGGAGCAATGAGTGCATATTTTATAAATATATTTTATTTTAAAACCTTCATTTTGATTTTCCAATTTAATATTTGTCAAGGAATATTAAATTTCTGATATATATGTATGAATGTTCTTTTAATAATGTATATGGTTAATGATTGTCCTATGTAAACAACAAATGTTCTAGATTTTATATAAAAATAAAAAGTATTTTAAAAATTTCAAAATTTTTTTTTTCAGTTTATCATTTAAGATAAAAACTATTTTTCATAAATTTGTTCATTGAATTGTTTAAATGCAGTATATATTAATTGCAAAACATTTAAGATATCTTACTACCCTAAAATTGAGAATTTTGCCAAAAACTGACAATTTTTTTCTGATTTTATTGAACATATAGGCCAGCTTATTAGCTTTATAAAAATTCACACACAAAATTTATTACCTACCATTCTCTAGAACAAAAATTACAGGTGTTTTAATAAAAGTAAATACCTCTCTATTTTAAACAAGATTTCTTACTTTAAAATGCATTTTACTTGAAATGTTTTTTTTTTTTTTATTTTTTTTTTTTATTGAAAATGCTCAAACAGAGACAGCGATAGCTCAAAAAGTTTTGAAAATAATTAATTGAAATTTTTTGTGTATGTTCTGTATAATAGTAGAAGTGTTTTAACATTCACATTTATCAATCACTGTGTTATTACAAAATTTAAAGTCCTTTATATGAATATAATCACCGATTTGTTAAGCAATTTCATATAATAACTAAGATAAAGTGCAATAGTTTCCCATATAAATCCCATTTTCGTAATAATAATTTATTTTTCTCTTCTTAATTTTAGCATATTTTTCTTAATTGTACTAAATAAATTTTAAAAACCATAAAACAAATTAATATCCCCAATTTTATTTTTTAAAAAAAAGGTGTCGCAAGTAGTCGGATAACGTAATACTTGTCAAGGAATATAAAATTTCTGTCATATATTTATGAATGTTTTTTTAATAATGTTTAAGGTTAATTATTGTCCTAAATAAACAACTTATGTTCTAGATTTTACTATAAAATAAAAAATATTTTAAAAATTTCAAAATATATATTTTTGTTGCAGTTTATCATTCAATGTAACAACTTTATTTTATATATATATATATATATATATATATGTAAATTTACTTATTAAATTATTTAAACGTAACATATATATTAATTTCAAAACATTTAATACCATGTAAATAAAATTATATATTCTTCCTCATTCACTAAATGCTATAAACTTTATCAAATCTCAATGCATAAGCTATATCAGCCTTCTATAAACTAACCGAGCATTAAAACAGAAGAACACGTGTCGTTGAAAACTGAAACTTTTTTTTTTATTTGGAAAAGGCAACACTTTTCCTGAAGCCAACCTGTCATTGTTATCGTCATAAAACCCATGCGTCTTCCCATAAAAGAATTAAAAATAAACTCGTTATCCAAAACGTCCTCAACAGTTTAACGCTGTGAAAAATTACGGAACAAAACTCCACAGTAATGAATATAAAAAAGAAAAAAGAAACAAGAAGGGGGAGGTGAACAAAAGAGTTTCTCATCTTACAATCTCGGAAAAAGTTGTCTGCACCTTAGCTCCTCGCTAAATTACTGAGTTCCCAGTATCGATTAAGTCGGGGGTAATCGATATGACGTGGGCGGTAGAGAAGTTAATAAGCCACATGAGGCAGGAACGAGAGGAGGGGAGGTACTGTTTGTCATCCGCAGATGTCAGGAATGGGACCGGCATGTCCGGGATATTTTTTTATGGGAGAGGTCCTTTATCCAACGGAGTTTACAATTTTAGTACAAAGCAGTTTTATGTAGAAATATTTTGCAAAATTTAGTTTTCTATGGCAGGATAGAGAAAACGATGAAAGGGGGACTGAAATAGACAATGAAAAATTTTGGTAAATAGTTTGCATTAAGAAGAAAAGAATATATGCGACTTTTTTTTTCTTATAAACATTCGGTTTGCAGTTACCGTAAAATCCGGCGTATAACTCGTACCTATACACTTTCAAGCTGCAATTTTTAATTTTTAAGTATATTCGCCGTACAACGCGCATCCCTTTTTTAGCACTCTTTTATAAACTTTGTGACGGGCTCACGCGTCTTTTCATTAACATGTTCTTTGAATTCTTTTGGGGCCAGGATTAATGGCAACTCTTTTCCAACTAAAACCCAAGAAGTGAAACATGAATATAAGATGCAAATTAGATAGCTTTTAAGTATCAGAAGTTTGAGTGAGATGGCAATTTGGGGAATGTTATGATAGAGAGTGATGCAATTGTAAAGTGACAGCCAACAGAGGTTCTCCCGAAGATAAAGCCATTAGGTCAAGGTGCATACCATTGCACTCGAGTAAAGACGCAAATCCCTTATGATTAGATCGGCGATCGGATCAAGGTAGGGGATTGACTATTTATATTAGGACTTGTGATATTATTGGAATTGAGATTAGGCTGGTTAGATATTGATAATGGTCCGAGTTACGTTGTTTCGGTATTACTTATATTGTGTGTTTTGTCATCGTAGATTCTCTAGCATATATTATAATCATCTAATCTTTTAAACGTTTAAATTCTTAATAAAGCCATATTAAGAATATGGATACGTCTAGTTCTTTTGTTAATCCTACACCTTTAACTCACGCAGATAATCAAAAAGAAGGGCACTCTAGGGGGGAATTTCACAACTTTAATTGTATGTAACGGAATCTGAACTCAACTTTTATCTTCTTTAAAATATCAGAATAATTCGAAATTTCGCTCACTTGTCCAGGACCATGACAATACAATAATTTAATAGTTTTGTTCTATTGTCCTGATCAGGATCATCAGGATTAACGATTTCCCATTTTCAGATCCCATCCCGCATCTGGTGACTAATTCCAGATCCAATTTCCAGATTTGGTGACTAAAAGTTTAAGTTACAACGAAGTTCGATTAACTGTAAAAGCATGTTTTTTAGTTTTTTTTAACTATAATTTATTTTACGAAGAAACCTGAAATGTACGTACGCAATGCTCTTATATTTTGGCAGTCATTCAATAGAGATATTATTCCAAGCTTTAGAAAAAATAGTATACTTCCAGAACTACAACCCTTTAAGTTCATAAGAAATGTCATTTCTTTTAAATAAATCGTATTTCGATATATGTGGAAGTCTAATTTTTTTTCTATACTCATCTTTTTTTATATTTAAAGCAATCATTTTTATAGCCATCGTACAACACGCTCCCGTAAATTTCGATTTTATTCAATTTCTACTCTATTAGCTCACAATCTCTATATATTTATTTATATATTTATTTATTTATCTAGGTGGAATTTTCAATCGTTAATAAAATACATTTTAAAGCGCTCAAATGAGCAGAAATTTTATATACAGGTTTATTTTGGATGACAATACAATATATATAGTATAAAAATAATTAATAAAAATTAATTGACTAAAACTAATTATTTAAAGAATTACAAATATAACCACGTTGGTATCATTTTTGGCGACTTTGCGACCCTTTTGGCGACTTGTGTCAAAACTTGCAAAGGTTTTTTTCTCGCGTGTTAAAAGTATTCAGTTGAAATGAAATTTATATACACGATTGTTTTGGATGACAATGCGATACTTTAATGATAATTAATAAAAATTAATGACCACTTAATGCTGTGATTCTGTCATATGTATATACATATCTATATTAATTGTAACTATTTAATAAAAAGTAGCTAAAATAAAATGTTTCTTTGTTGATCTAAGTAGGAATTGACTTGATTTTTTTTTTATATATTACTTGTTTATTTTTAAAGCAATTATTTTTATAGCCGTCGTACAACGCGCACCCGTAAATTTCGATTTTATTTTTTGTGTTAAAAATGTGCGTTATACGACGGATTTTACCATAAGTCGAAACAGAGAAAAGTGTAAGGCAGCTTTTCTGAAAGTGTGGGGTGCGACTCCCTTGGGGGGCGTAATATCCTTAGATGGGGGATTTTGCCTAGAGCACCCAAGCCAAACAGGCACACTCTAGGGATCTTTAACATGCCACATAATCATACATCATGGATAGTGTAGATTTTTTTACATCTTAAAAATCCACTGACTTGAGCCGAGATAAAACCCACAAACTTAGGTGTCAGTGCCTAACCAACTACGCCACTCATCCGGCTTGTCTTAACATTATTACAATAAAAAAACTATTTAAATGTAATCTTTTAGCAAAAAAGGAAGTAAGAATGTCGTATTTTCACACAAACATTCTTTTTTTACCAAAAATTCTCCTATAATAATAATATTCTGCCTTATATAGCTAAGATTTCTGTACAGAGCATGAACTAGATTCTTGTGAAATATATAATTTATCAGTGAATTTATTCATATTTTAATACTTCAGATTAAGAGCAATTTTAACAAAAAACACCTGTTCAATTGATCGTAGCTCCGAAAATAATGGAAATTTTTGAAAAATCCGAGTTTAGACTCTATACAGAATTTTAGCTGTATATACGCAAAAATGATTATTGCAGAATCATTGTTCATAAAAGGACAATGTTTTGAAAATATGTCATTCTTTCTTAATTTACTGTCAAAAAAAATTGCATTTAAATATAGTTTTTATTATAATAATATCCTTAAAATAATTTTATATGCATAAAAAATTATTCATTTTTATGCTTTTCTAAAACAACACAGTTCCGAATGTAGTCACAGATACCTTCTATCATATATGTTTAAGAGTAGAAATTCTTAAACGTGATCAGGGGAAGTATATCCAGGGGGTTCATAATGCATTATAAGTATAAATAATAAATGGTCTTATAAAGTTAATAAATGGCTTACAGAATTATTTACAAGTAATATATCTTTCTGCCACTGTATTTCTATACATTATTCTTTGATATTGGTATACAGTGAAAATCGTTTAACACGAAACTGAGAGGATATTTTTCGTGTTAAAGGATATTGTCAAAAAAACATATATTTCACAAAATTAAGTTTCTTAGAGAACATTTTATTTACTTTTATCTTCAGAATCTGCGTCAATGCCATTTTTGAATTTTGAATAAACTTCAAAATGTTTTTGTGTGCCATAATTGGGAAAGTACACACATTATCAACTACTGCACTGATTCTTCCGATGATACAGTCGCAGAGTTCAATAATGCTTGAAAATACATAGTAGTTCGTTGGGACCGTTGTATTATTTCATGTTAACCGATATTTCGCCTCAAGCGTGTTTGTGTTAAATGTATTTCTCTGTAATAAATATTTGATTTTCCAATAAAAATATATTCTTTTCAATGTTTATGCAAGTAATATCCAATTATAAGACATTTATCTTACAGTTTTTATACTAATTATAAAAACGTAATTTTTTAAAGTTAAATTAAGTTCGGTTAATTTAAAGTGATTGGCTATATATGTTCGTGGAATCATGATTTTGAGGGGAAAAGCGTGTAAATGAATATATTTTATATTAAGTGTCAATGAAATTAGATCATACATATAAAATTGTTTAAAAATATTATTACAAGAAAAAATTATTTAAATCTAATTTTTTAGCAAAAAATGAAGGCATATTTTAAAGCAAGAATGACCCATTTTCAAAACATTATTCTTCTTTTATGAAAAATGCCTCAGTAATAAAAATATTTTGCCTCCATATATTGCTTCCCTAAAAATGCTGAACTAAAAAAATTGAAAAATTCACACTGTTTTCAGAGTTATTATCAATTGAGATAATTACGGGTGTTTGTTTTTTGTTAAAGCTCCTCTATATTCTGATATATTAAAAAATGAATATAATTCTGCTCCTAAATTATTTAATTTAAAACCCCTTATTAGTCTTAGCTACATCAAAAAGTCTTATAACTATGTATAAACAAAATATCATTAAAGAAGTATTTTTATAACAGAAAAATGTTTTGAAAATGTAACTTTTCTTTATTTTTTGCCAAAAACAATTGCACTTAAAAATAAATTTTTACTGTAATAAGATTCTTTAAGCAATTTTAATCGTGTATTCTAATTCAACTGACACTAAATATTATAAATATTATTCATTTATAAGGTTTTACAAAATGAGGTTCCGAATGCAGTCAGTCACCTTAAACCTTTTTCGATGAAAATAATAGAATAACATTAATCAAAATTATTATTTCTTACTATGAATTAACCTACTTTTCAACTTGACACACATTTTCTCATTTAATTGATGTATACATATTTATAACAAAATTTCTGCTTGAGGTTATAAGTCTAAAGAATCATTCTCTACCAGCCGATAAAAAACTCAAAAATGTTCAAAATTGCAGCATTGCATAGCTAATACTTTGTCAGAAACAAGCCCTTAACTGCGCATTCCTTTAGAAACGAAAAGGAAGTACAGATTTGAATGATACTTGGGATTTGTCTCTTTTGTGTAACAAAAAGAACTTATTACGTCAGTACAAGTCAATATGAAAGGTTTTTGATGTTCTCTAAAGCATACCATTTTGATAAGGTCACAAACTTCTGGCCTGAAAAATCGTTATCTCTGGATGATATAAAGACTATGTATATATAAGCTTTCCAAAACCTCAATCTTCAATTTTTGTTCTGAAGATAAAAATACATATGGTTGCTTCCTGAAAAAAAGATTAAAACGTTTTCTGTTTATAGTTGAATCAAAGACAAGAAACCAATATATGATAGTTCAACAAATCCATGCTTTCATTTGCAAACGTAGACTCAACTACTATTGGGCTCAAGCAGGTTAAATCTTCTAAATCAGTGCTTCTCAAACTTTCTATACTCGCGACCCAATTTACAATCATAATTTTCATCGCCCCCCTTGCATACAATAATAATGTATTGAATTCAATAATAATACACTTTGATGTAAATCTACAATACGACTTTAATTATAAACCGTACAAATTATCAAGATAAGTATTATATTTGTATATAATTTAATGATGTGCCCATGGAGTCACTGGTATTTGTTAAACTTGTTCTTGACTTAGTACTGTTAAATTAATTATGAAATACATGGTGCAGTACTGATACATTATAAGTGTACTATATCAGAGCAAATGTGTATGTATTTTATTTTTTATTATGTCAGAATGTATTATTTTTTCTGCTTCCTTTCAATAAATTAATAATTTTTTTAAAATAATGTTTGTTTTCGACTTTTAGATATACTCACCCCCCTTGTAGGGTTTTCACGCCCCTCTAGGAGGGCGTGTCCCAAAGTTTGAGAAACACTGTTCTAAATTGTTATGAAATGACTTTTGAGCTTAGAGACCGTTGGTAAATATATGGAAGTGATCTATATACAACAAATGATAAATATTTCGATAATTGATTCTTCTTAATCAAGCATAGAAGATGGACTATTTTCATATTTTCACCTTTTTTAAAGGAAATACGTTTATAACGCGAAAATTCTTAAGACGAAATATTGGTTAATACGAAATAATATGTACTTTCATGCATTTTTTTTTTTTTTTCCTCTTAAGATGAAACTCTAAAATCGTTTAGCACCAAAATATTTCTCTTGCGGGGATGAACAAAATAAGAAAAACCCCAGTTGAAGTTTGAGAAAGTTTTTGTTTTGTATATCTGTTCTACTATATCATTGGAATTATTCATTGCATTAGATGACAATGTGTGTACAGCCCCAGTTATGGCAGACAAAGACATTTTAGAGTTTGTTCAAAGCTCAATAAATATAATTGAAGCTGATACCGATGAAGAAAATAAAATGAATAATCTCCTTCCCACGTCATCCGAAATGAGGAAAATCATGAAAAGTATGTACAGTTATTAGGCACACATTCTATTGGTGAAATGAACAACAATGGACGACATCAACAATGCATTGACAATTTGATGCTAAAAAGACAATGCGAAGAAAAATATCAGATTATTTTCAAAAATTCAGCAACTGGTTTTTTTTTTAAAAAACCTTGAAAATTTTGTATTAAATATCATTAAGTTCTTGTGAATGTTTTTTTTTTCATTGATTTTTATTTAATAAATGCATATATACATATCTATGTAAAACAAAATGTACTCTAACTTAATTTTATTGAACATATTTTTCTTTTTTGCAATATTCTTTAACACATGAAAAAATATTTCAGTCCCCCTTAGTTTCGTGTAAAGCGATTTTCACTGTATTATTCACTTTTTTGTATAAATAATGTTGGAAACCAACTATTTAAACTCGCAAAAAATGAGCTTATGATATAGATAATTATATCTGCGTCTTTTTTTAGAATGCTAACAAGAATTCATAAATAATACCTGATATTGTAGGGAAATTTATTTTCTCCATAACGACTGTTGTTTCCACGGTAGCTAGATGATCCTGATCGCAAACTCGTATTTAGCGCCGTGTTAGAATCATGGATTCGAATCGTGGTGTACTAAACCTCCTCCGGATATCTTTTGTGTTAGGGAGCTGATACATGTTAAATCTGTTTAAGCTATAAAGAGAGAGTCCTTACATTTACGTGGTATGGAAAAGTAGAGAGGATTTGCTGGCTCTTCCTCGTCACTTGACTATGGTTCAAATTTACGCTCTCATGTTGCTTTGAAGAGCTACGTTGTTATAATAAGCAATTAATCAATATTGAAAATTCTTCTGTTTTGTATTTTTTTTTTTTTTTAGCTTTCCAAAAGTCTGGAACATTTATAATATGTACAATATATAAATTAATTAATCTTCATTTCGAATCTCTTTACTATTCTCGAATTCAAATTAGCTAAGGTAGATTATATATATTTTTGTACCAATGATATACGAAACCTACGCGTGAAAGTATCGCAAATACTACTCTTAACATGTAGGAGAAAATCAATTAACGCCCTCACTCTCACTCGTCTCGAGATCTCCGGAGATATTCGACCTACAAACTTAAAATTTGGAAAGCATGTTCTTTTGTTGAGTTAGAGATCCTTTGTTTTGCGAAAATAGACTACTTAAGAAGGTTGAGTGTGTTAAACTATTGAGAGCGCTATGAAAGTGCGGATATACGAGGGTTGGGGCATAAGTCATGGCAAATATTTTTTTCTTGTAGATATGTGAACGGATCACAATGTGCATATGTGTCGTTTGGAAGTTCTGCAGGCATAGTGTGTATGCAGAACAACAGATATCTCTGTGATAGCTGGTAGTAGCTTAGCGAAGGCTGTGAAATCAGTCAGTTGGAGAGTGTCGTGTGAGATGGATGTAACCCGTGTTGAGCAACGCGCTTACATAAACAAAGCCGTTCTCCGAGGGAGAAATGCGATGGATTGTCACAGTGAATTAGTGGAAGCCCTTGGGAATAATACCCTACCATACCGTACAGTAGCATGGTGGGTAGGAAAGTTTCAACAAGGACGTGTGTCAACCAGTGATGAGCTACGTGGTGTGGCAAATGCTGACGCTGATGGTATTCAGCACCTCCCACATCATTGGCAGCGTGGGGTGACAGTAGCAGGGGACTACATTGAGGGTCTTTAGGCCCAGGTTTCTCATGTCAACTTTATGTATACTGTGTTGTCATTCTTTTGCACAGTGAAGGCCATATTGTCCTGTATATACTACCGTAATTAATTAGTGTGTTACGATATTTCAGTGCTATTCATTGTCCACACATGTAGTTAACACCTTGTCATTTCGCCTGTATATGTCACATTTTCCATCCGGACTGGTATTTTCAAGGAAAAAAAATAGTTGCCATGACTTTTGCCCCCAGCCCTCGTATAAAGGTGTAGTGGTACGCCCACAGACACTCGAAAGAGTGAGAAGTTTAGTGGTCTGTTCCGAGTTACCATTGCCGAATGTTGTTTATAGCGTTGAGGATAGTATATTTTGAAGTATTTAATAAAGTCTTGTTACTTTTGTAAAGAAGTGTGGAAGTCAATAATTTGAGTAGTGAATCATTCCACATCCTGACCAAAACACGAGATCACCACGGATTTCCAATTCTGACGTGGGAAGTGGATATTGTTTAAACTAATAATTATTTAATCTATTACAGCTTAACACGTCAGATTTGGAATTCATGTTTCTTTTGTTGGGGTTAGAGATCCATTAGTTGCGGGTTTAGAGAAAATCCATTCCCAATGTGAGGGGCTGTAGAGTGTAATAGATACAATATTTCCGGTTTTTTTTTATTTTATTTACATCTATTGATTTTAAATTTTCGGGCATATTAATTTCGTAAAGTAGAGAACCACTGCGAACCCGTTTTACAGAAATTATGTTCCATAGATAAATATATGGATATATTTTTAAAAAGTATCTATGTATTGACTGACATATAAACCCGGGAACTGCCGGGATATTCAGCTTTATTTATTTATTTTACTTTATATTTTATTTATTAAATCATTCTTTACTTAGAGATTAATTTGCAAATTACTTATCATAAAACAAAAACAAAAAACTTAAATTTTTAACTAATTAATTTTTTTTTTTTATCTTTGTGTCTCCATTGCTATATTTTTCGATTCACCCGTGCGAAGAACAGATATACGGGCTAGTAATGTATATAATAAGGTTTAATACTTTGGAAATATTACAAGGACATAAAATCTTATTTCAGAACAACGTATTGGAGAAGAATGTCGAGTAATAATCTTCAATAAATGTGTTACATTTCAATATAGTGCTCTCTTAATGTCAAATACTGTTATAAGACTAACTAAACTTATCGAAAGCCTTTATAAAAGGTGAAAAGGGAGATATATAAATGCAATAATACCAATTAATACACGCAATTATACCAATTAATTTCATCTGAGTTAATCTAGGTATAATTTGGTTATTTACATCTAGCTTCTGAATTCTTTCCTTTTCAAAATAGGATTATGTGGATATCCCCGATTAAATAACTCTCAACTTGTATCATTTGGTGATATAATTTTTTTTTAAGTTGAACTTTTCTTACAAATTTTCTTTTATTTGAAAGTATAAGTAATGCAATGTATTGAATATGACCCATAAAACTTTTGAATCGCTCTTGCAAAAGAAATAAAAAAAATGATACTTATTTTCAAAAACTAAAATAATTTAATTTGTAGTTTTTGGTAAAAACTAATTTTAAAATTATTTATTCATGTAAAATATTGAAATACTTCTTGTCATTTCAATTAAGTTCTTCTTATATGACTAAGAATTTTATGTTATTCTAAAAAATTTTCCTCCAAACATATAGTTCTGCAAAGAAAATGCTTTTTTTTTTTTTTTTTAAAAACAAAAATAAAAGGTAAATTGATTTAGTATTATATTTAATATACATTTCTGAATATTATTTCTATTAAGCGCGTCAATCTAAATTGAAAATTATTGTTGAAATTTAGATTGATGTCATGCATTATTTGTCTTATAATGTAAATTATTTATCATGCTTTTCTTAAAGTACTATTCTTAAAAATGAGTAATAACGAAAATAAAACTGAAACTGTATAAATCAGAATAAATAAAAATAAAAGTAAATTATAATAAACTAATTAAAAGCAATTAACAATAAAAATAATGATAATTTATTTTAAAATTTATTTTTCTCATTTTTAACTTTATCAAGCGTTTATTATTTTCATTTGACATACAAATGTCGGTTATTTTTAGGCAAGTGCCAGACGATTTTGTTTAAAAACCTAAAATCTTATAATAATCGTCTGCTTAAGAAAAATTTTCGTGAGAGCTCACAAAATAAAATTAATGTCAACTTTTTAACCATTTATTCTTCACCGAGAAGTTATGAAAAATAGAATTTTTTAAATGTAGTAAAGCAATAAATCAAGGATTATCTGTCGGATTTTCGAACAAATTTTATTGTCAATCAATAAATAACGAAAAAAATGTGCAAATCCAATTTGTTTTTTTCACTTCAACTTCTTGCTAATAAACGGAAATCTTATAATATACTTTAGATGTGTTTGTTGATATTTCTGGGCTGATTAAATATTTTATCGTCATTCTCTCTTGTGCAGACCTGGTTATACAAACCAGTACGCAGAAATTTAAAAATACTTTTTATAAAATAAATTTCATTCTTTGAATTTTTAAATTTTTACATTTAAATAAATGAAATAGTTTTATAAATGCATATATATTTTACTTAAACATTCCAAAAATAACGTTTAGTAAATTAATAAAAATGAATTAAATAAACAGGGTAAATATAAATGGATTATAAATAAAATAAAAATTAAAATTTATATGAGAATGAAAATCTAATTATACGTTCAGTGCCGGTTTAAGCTCATTTCGGGCCCTGGGTGCAGAAGATCTTGGCACTGTCGAATCCAAGGTGGGGCTCTTGGATCCGGTTAAGTCCAGCTTATCTCGGCCCCTGGACGCTCAGTGGATAAACCTGCAGTGAATTCGTTGCCTCATTCAAAATCATTTCATTCAAAGTTCTTGTTTAATGTAAACTCTTTCTTAAAGAACAAACGAACTGAAAATTTCTCTTTTGCAAATTCTTTAATTATGGTTTTTTTGCGAATCAAACTGCGTTGATGATATGACTTTAAACGACAGAAAACTAGTTTTAAGTATGATGGAAATGATAATTTTGAATTAAAACTATTATTTAAGGTATCCGACTAGATTGAAAAAGTGATTTTTAGGTGTTTGATGTTCGGTTTGGTTTGGGTCATTAGAGAAAAAAGAAATTAATTATTGAGTAAGAAGGACTAATACATAAAACTAGAGAGTTTTTTAAGTTATTTTTATAGTATTTACTTTAACTAATAAAAATATTTTTTTAATTCGTTTTTTGGAGAATGAACTTTCCATGATAATTTGTGCACGAAAAACGGGATATCTTCTAAATAGTCCAATCAAATGCAATGAAATTTATAACATATATGCAATGGGGCCCTTCAGAGAGTAACAAACCGCAAGTTTTAAGACAGCTACATTGAATCACATTTTACAGCTGTTTTTAGCTTAGAACATGTAGTAATTTTGACGAAAAATCATGACCATCAAATTTAAATGCTAATAAAATATTTATTTCTTAAAATATTTTTTATCCTGCTGTTTGTGACACTTCAGAGGGATTATGAAGTATATCAATGACGTTAAAATTGCATAATGTGCAATTTATTTTTATTTATCACGTTTTCTTAACTTAAAAAATTATTATAAATTTTCCTAAAAATAATTTTTTTTCCAAAAAAAAAAGAGCGTACATGTTAGTTATTTAATAGTTATGACTTTTTAAGCTTATTTATGTTCTTTAAAACAATAAAATTATTCAAAAAATCAATTTTTGAAAAATTTATCTCCGAACCTAGCCGGATACCTTAAAACAATATGCCATTTTTAATCTTAGTTATAAGATATTCTGTTCTGTACAATGATTAACACTTAGAAAAATATTCAGGTACGCTTACACGGAAAAGTTCCATTGATCAAAGTTTGGATTTAAAAAGAAAAATGAATAAAAAAAAAGAAAAGTGGATGCTTTTTTCGTTATATCCACATTTTCGCCACACCTTTACATCCACATCCATTTCGCTTTTAAGGATGTTATAGGACCCGAATTCGGAATATTTTTTCAGATATAAAAGTGCTCAAACATTAATATTATATCCCGACTTCACTATCCTGTAGAGAATCACTTATTTTATCGTACTACTCATTTTTATTAGAGTTTTGACATATTTTTTCTTTTATAAAATGTGTTTCACATTTTTTCTCCTGTACCGTAATGCTAAAAGAGCTATCCCTTCACATGTTAAAAGAAAAAATCTAATTATTTATGAAATATTTTGAAATTTTAAAAACACTATATTATAAACAAATGCATGAGTTACAATGTCACACATTTTTATAAAAATTGAAGCATTTTTTCTGTCCGAAAATGTGTTCCGCGTTAAGTTTGCGCTCTTGTTTATATGGCGAAAATAGCCTTAAAAAGCCGAATTGGCTCATTTTGGCTTACTTCTTTCAGCAATATTTGGATTTCAAAAAACCACTGCTAGCGTTGGAAAGTTGAGCCCAACCTACGATGCATTGCTCTCAAAAAAATCCCCATCACAAAAAATTAAGTCATGTAATATGTATACAAAGAAAAAGCATCGAAAAAATCAATTTCAAAAAACTGTTCCACATGAATTAACTGCTAAAAGATTTACGTTGAACTTAAAGTGGTGCCCTTTTGAAATGGATTTCTTTTCTAAGCATTTATTAAAATAGTATTATCCCAAGGAATTTTAAAATGCATTAATCTTTATAACAAAGTATTATTATTGATTTTTCCCAAGAAATCTGGTACATAAGTATTTAAGATATGCATATTCATGAATTGAAATGCTGTTTACTTTTCATTAAACGTATATTTACTAGAATTATGGAAAGAGTTTTATTAATTAAAATGTTTAATGAATTTATTTAATTAGAATAGTTTCTAATTTTTATCAATAATTAGTTTATGCTTTAATAAACAATAATTTAAGGGGGAAAGGTATAAATCACACAATGTGACATTCAAAATGCAGCACCAAAAAGAGATCAAATAATGAAGAAACTTAGTACAAAAAGAGACTGCAACAAAAAATAAGGGATGTTTATTTTGTACAGATACTTCTAACACAAAGAACAATGCCATCTTAGTAAATTATAGGACCATCGTGAACGGCGAAGCAACATATCTAAGCACAGTGTCTATGAGAATAACGGGGGATGGTTCTTCATTCCCTATCAACCATTAGCCACAGTTTGTTTTCTGAACGCGGTGTTGCCACATCATGTAAACGGCATCCAATCGCTCCCCAGAGGTGATTGGATTTTGTTTCCACTTCTGATTAGTGAAATATCAGTTTAGAGTGATAATCTGTCAAACATATTGTGACGGGCTCACGCGTCTTTTCATTAACATGTCCTTTTGGGTTCTTTGGAGCCAGAATGAATGGCAACTCTTTTCCAACCAACCCAAGAAATAAGGCGTGAAGGAAAGATGCAAATTAGGAAGCTTTTAAATAACAGAAGTTTAGAGTAAGCTGGATGGCATTTGGGGTATATATTTGGCATTTGGGGTATGATAGTCCGTATTTCAAGTGTGAAGAGGTTTTGAGAGGTTAAGTGATAGCCAACAGAAGTTACCCGTGACAGAGAGCCCTTAGGTCAAGGTGCATACCATTGCACGTCAGTGAACCGCAACTTCAAATAGGATCAGATAGATTGATACTTCGTTGGACCTTAAAGGTAGGAGTGACTATTTAAATATTCAGATCTGTGATCGCATTGGAATTGAGTTTAAGCGAGTTAGGTATTGATAGGGGTCCGGGTTACATTATTTCGGTATTATATATATTGTGTATTTACCCACCGTAGATTCTCTCACATATCACATTATTAGCTAATCTGTTAAAGGTTTAAGTTAAGATCTTAATAAAGTCATATTAAAATCATGGCAGCTTCTAGTTCTTCATTTATTCCTACACATCTAGCTCAAGCTGATAATCTAGGAGAAGGGCACCCGAGGGGAACGCCCTTACAATATATACACCTTATAATGCACGTTGGGTGATGCATGCGGTATGCGGTTAAGCATTATTCTTCTAGCAATTCTTTCAATCCCTGAAGAAAGGGAAAGTCACCAGCAGTAGCACATACTGGTATCGTTGGGCCGTCATAGTGCACCTGCTATCGTACACGATAATGCCCAAGCTGGGATTCCATACTGTCGAATGGTGGTGTGTTCGACAGATACAGCCATATTGGACCAGTAATTACTTTGGCATCACACTCGTACACGACGCCTGTCATTGGACAAACACATGACTTTGCACTATTCCATCGTACACCTCGCTCCAGCCTGTCACCAATGTAAAAGAAATCGTTTTTGGTAATTTTCTTAACGGACGTCATGAATGCAGGCAACAAACAACCAATCGATGGATAATGGTTTGGGTCAATATGAGTACATCAAGGTATCCTGTACATCGTACAAAAAGGCGGAAAAAATGGATTGCAGCATGAGTCGATTCACGCATGCTGACGTCAGTTCAGCATCACCGACACGCCTCAAACTCATCATTTTTATACTTTCCTATCAACTTATCAAAGCCATGCATCATGGACGCGATTAGGGAGATAGACCAAACTTCCCTTCTTTCAATCATCATCTCTTTTGTAAAATCGTTCCATCTTGCGGAACTCCGTTGGTGACAGCCTAGCGTTTTTTGCAATAACATGTGTCCTCTGAGACAAGAATATAACGTCAACAGCAAAAATAGCAACATTGGTATTGCCTATCCCAGCGTTTCCCAAACTATGGGGTGCGCCTCCCTGGAGGGGGGCGTGATAACCCTACGAAGGGGTGCGAGTATAAAGCCAAAAACAAAGGATTTACAAAATTATAAATTTACTGAAAGAAAGCAAAAGAAAATATACATTCGGACATAATAAAAATAAAATACACATTTATACTGATATAATATACATATAAATGTATCAGTACTGCACAATGCATTTGATGATTAATCTCACAATACTAAGTGAAGAACAAGTTTAATAGTTACTAGTAATTCACGTAGGCTTTTTTTTTGTCATGTACAAAATTTAATACTTATCTTGATAATTTGTACCGTTTAAATCGTATTCCAGCTTTAACGTCATAGTGTATTATTACTGCATTCATGTGTGTGTATTATTACTGCATGTGTGAAGGGGGCGCAATGAAAATTAATATTGAAAATTGGGTCGCAAACATTTAAAGTTTGAGAAGCACTGGCCTATCCTCTCTGTAGTTCCTTTCTTTATATCTTACTCATATTTCATGTACATTCGTTGTATACTGCGCATTTCACATCATTAATGGGTGAGATGCGATTGCTCTGAAAGTTGTATAACTTTTCAATTCCTACTATTAGGTCACACTCTCTATATATTTATTTATTTATCTTGACGGAATTTTCAATCGTTAATAAAATACATTTTAAAGCGCTCAATTGAGCTGAAATTTTATATTCATGATTATTTTGGATGACAATAGAATAATTTAATTATAATTAATAAAATTAATTGATTAAAACTAATTATTTAAAGAATTACAAATACACACAGCCATACTGGCGACTTAGCGACCCTTTTGGCGACTTGTGTCAAAACTTGAAAACGTTTTTTTCTTACGCGTTTTAAAGCATTCAATTGAACTGAATTTTTATAGACACGATTACTTTGGATGACAATACGATACTCTAATGATAATTAATAAAAACTAATTATCACTCAATGTTGTGATTCTGTCATATGCATATACATATTTATATTAATTCTAACTATTTAATGAAAAGTAGCTAAAAAATAAATATTTTCTTTGTTGATCTAAGTAGGAATTGACTTAAAAAAATTGTTTTTATATTATTTGTTTTTCCTTCTTGTTGTTTTATTTTCAACGTGTATAAGGTACTGTAGGATATTTTTAAAACTAGTTCATTTAAAGTAGATTCTCAAAAGTTAAAAAGAAAATGTATTATAATAAATCAACTGTATTTTTCGAAAAGAAAGTATTCGGTATAAAATACACTTGAAGAAAATTATGTTAACGTGATGAAAACCAATTTTTTTTTAAGTTTTCCTTAAACATAGTAATAAACACAGTGAGTTTCTTTAACGAGGTACGATTCAAAAGTTCCCGGAATATAAGTCTGTAACTTAAAAAATATTACTAATTAAATTGCTGAAACACATACTCCTTCAAACACATTCTTTCCTTGAGCAACAACGCACTTTTTCAATCGCTTGTAAAGGTCATTCAAACATTTCTGGAATCCATTTTTAACCATGTCCTTTAACTCAGCCTGTGATGCACTTTTGATTTCATCTTCAGTTTGGAGTTGACGGCCCTGAAAGTGACGCGCCAGTACGGGAAATTTCCTGAAGTCACAGGCGGCGAAATCAGGCGAACAAGGAGGATGCAAAACAGTTGTTTCCTTTTCACCTCGACGCGTTTTTTAAAGCCAGTTCTAACGAACCGCCACATAAACCTTTTCAATGTTTACAGCGGACGCTTAGAGCGTGCGTCGTCTTCGACACTTCACCTGCCTTCAATGAAACATCGATTCTACTCAAAAGCTTGCGTTTTCAATAATGTATCAATGCTGTACACATGCTTCAACATCTTGTAAGCTACCGTAGCACTCTACCAAATTTAATATTCATTCTCTGCTGCACAAAAGACAATTCTTTCAATCGCCGGCTACTAAATGCATCCTCTAACAAAATACAACGCCGTGGAGAGCTACCAACCACTCGATTTACGACAAATCGCTTTTAGAAAAGGGGAAGAACGCAATAACTTAGAAACGTTATCGTAGTCCTTTCACTTTCTAGGCTCAGTCCGGGAACTTTTGAATCCTACCTCGCATATGCATAAGAAATATAAGAAATTAGGAAATACCTTCCCAGAAAAGTTTTACAAAAGACAAAATACGATTTTTTTTTTCTTTTTTCGTGAGGGAAAAAGATCGAAGTTTAAAATATAACTGCTACCTTAAAGGAATAAAAATATTGCCTTCGAAGTTAGAATAGAAAATTTCAAATTTTATCCAATAACATTTTTGGTGGAAAAGTGGAAGTGTGAAAAGTTTCGTAATAAAGATTTAAAATAAAGGATTGAATTTTCTTCTTTCAGAGATTATTTTCCATTCATAATTTCAAATATTTTTTGGCGACTTCATTTTAGGTTGTATTTTTTAATGAGTTTCACTGTGCTTATTTCCAAAAAAAAAAATCAATCGATATATTATGTTTTGAATAAGAATATTAAAAAAAGGTTAAACTCTCCTTTGAATGTCCTTGTATTAATCCATAAAAATCAATAATTAGTTTTCTAATCACACTCTTACATACGAGTACAAAATGTAACAGTTTAATTCAAGGACTGCTCAAGCCCTAGTCGTTTGGATTGGTGCGGAGGAGTGTGAATAGAATATAATTGTGTGGCATTGATCCTTCTGGGGCTGGTATTCGTCTCTCTACCTAGTTCAGCTTGTTTTTCATCCTTAATTAAGAAGGACATTATTCTGTCGAAGTGCCATGATAATCTTAAAAATCAGGCTGGCATACATTTGAAATTCCTCGTGAGATGAAAAAAAACTCCAATTTTGAATGTTTTAAATTGTTAAAAGATGTGTTTGGAGATAACTGCATTTAACGTGGTCAAATATTTTCATGGCACAAACAATTTTCGGAAAGTCGGGAGGCTTTTGAAGATAATAAACATTCTGGTCGACCAGTGTCATCAAGAACTGATGAAAACTCTTTAAAAAATAATGAAATCGGTCGAAAAGACCGATTCTTGAGTGTTCGGAAGAGGTCAGATATTACGAACGTCAACAGAGAGACAATAAGAAAAATTTGGGGGGAGAATTCGAATTTTAGCGAAAGTTTGCGCAAAACTGGTGCCAAAAAACTTAATCAAGACAACGCCCCGGTGCACATTGCGCTCTCCGTAAAACAGTTCTCGGCGGAAAAACGCATTATTGTGCACGAGCATCCACCGTACTCACAAGATCTCACCCTATACGATTTCTACCTGTTTCTTAAATTAAAAAATGCATTGAAGGAAACACATTTTCAACCTGCAGATGAGGTGAAGACCAAAATGGCAGATTAACTGAAGATGGTGGCACCTAATGAGACTCAGCATTGCTTTGAATGGTGGAAAACTAGTATGCAGCTATGTATTGATAGTGAAGGGGATTTATCGTTTTCAATCAATAAAGATAATTTTTAAGGCTAACACAGATATTTTACCGTCACAGTAATATGATTATAAAATCAGATGCAGATATGATTTTCTATGCATTTGTATCTGTATACTTTATACCCATGATAACTATTCCTTCTTTTTCAGAATTTCAGCATCTTTCGAGAGCAGCCTCAGAGGACGCACCCATCGCAGCCGTTCTTATCCTCATCTTGCCCCACGACGTCCGGTATGCCTCCTGTCCGGCCCAGCGCTGTTACCCACTCCTCGGCTTGCCAGGACCACGTGTATGTCCGGCTGTCTCTTCCTGATGTACACGTCGAGGACGAGAAAGTCACTTCCTCACAGTCCAGTTATTCCCTTCCCGCCGTTCGAAAAAGGTAATCGATTTTCAATGTTGTTTAATTAAAAAAAA
>BMAV01019582.1:0-11609 GCA_019973955.1 Trichonephila inaurata madagascariensis
AAATGTCCGCTCATTGGTGTGGTAGTTGGGAGGTGGTGCCAGTTCAGGTGTCACCCACGCCCCTTAAACATGGTTCAAGATTACGTGGTTCGTCCCCCAACACCCTCATGTAGCTGAACATTTTGACAATATTCATTCACTGTCTTTAATTGCATCATTTCCCTCGTGGCGGTGACCTTTTTTCTAAATTTTCATTTTTTATCATTGTTTCCTTTCTTAATTTTAAGTTACATTCTCAATCCCCCAAAATCACAGTCGGGCTCTTTTTTTTTCCACCCAATTTCTGTTCCATAACTTCAATAGCCAATAGGTGTTAAATCTGTGATTCGACCAACAGCAGAAGAGTCTATCGTCCGCTTACTCGAAATTCCCATCACATCGGATTTTTCCCAAGCATCTCAGTAGCCACCCCATTCCCCTTTCCCAGTCCACTAAGGGGAAAGCTCCCTCTCAATCTGGCCATTCTCCCCCCAAGACCCAAATACACGTTTGGATGGAGGAACGCCTCTGTTTCAATTCCTAAAGATGTCAAGTGTTCGACTTCTGCCTTTGCGGGGGGGTAACGAGGGATTGCTCTGGTTGGTTCTTTCTTTGCGAACTCACCGGACGCAACATCAACAACCCTTGTCCTTCAGTCCACTAATGAGAACTCCCTCTCAATCTAGCCTTTCACCCAAGATCCAAATACATTTGATATTGATGGAGGAACCACTCTCGTTCCAATTCAAAAGATGTCAAGTGTTCACTTCTGCCTTTGGGGAAACAGAGGGATTGCTCTGGTTGGTTCTTTCTTTTGCGAACTTCACCAGGACGCATTTAAAATTACCATTCTCCTTAGTCCACTAATGAGGCTCCCTCTCAATCTAGGCCTTTCCACCCCAAGATCCAAATACATTTCGATATTGGATGGAGGAACGCCTCTTCAATTCCCAAAGATGTCAAGTGTTCGACTTCGCCTTTGCGAAACAGAGGATTGCTCTGGTTGGTTCTTTCTTTTGCGAACTTCACCAGGACGCAACATCAACACACCCCATTGCCCTTCCAGTCCACTAATGAGGAAGCTCCCTCTCAATCTAGGCCATTCTCCACCCCAAGATCCAAATACATTTCGATATTGGATGGAGGAACGCCTCTCGTTCCAATTCCCAAAGATATCAAGTGTTCGACTTCTGCCTTTGCGAGGGGTAACAGAGGGATTGCTCTGGTTGGTTCTTTCTTTTGCGAACTTCACCCGGACGCAACATCAATTTGAAATTTTGGAAGGTGATTGATGTGATTACGAAAGAAATGCCGTGAATCTCGTTGGGGTGAAGTATAAGTGGTTAAAATGAATTTTTTTACTTCTGATATACATGAAAGATGGTACCTTTCACGTTGCATTAAAATCTGACATTCTTAAGCAATCCATCCTAAATTCACTTGCATTTGTAACCCTAGATCTATTAATTGGCTCATAAAATTAATCTTTTGAAAAATTCATTATAATCCGGAATGCTAATACGTTTCATGCAGTGTCAGAAACGCCTTCATTTCTTTATTTTTATACTACTTTTATAGTGCATTTTATTTTTTGAATATAACAATTTTTTAATAATCTTAAAAAAACTTTGTTTTTTTAAAACAGTTTATCCTTGCATTATAGACAAATTATGGTGTTTAAGTGAGAGTTATATCAAGGTCGCAATATAAAGCAGCGTGAAAGCCATTGGCAAAAGACTTGGTAATTTTGATTTTCAGTCAAGTGATGACTATGAAACCCGATATGGTATAACAATCCATACAGTGGCTGAAACAATTAAGAATACTCCTCACTTTTACTTCATAAATTCAACTTATAATATAAATAATATTCCCCGAAGTGCAAGAATGTTTTAATTTTTTCCCGCATAATGAGGGTTTTAAATTTTAAAAAAAAAATAAAGAAAAATTAATGAAAACTTCCCAAATAAAAGTTTGAACTTTTAAATAAATATGAAGATTCTTATCAAAAAAAAAATTGAGAATACACCAAACGCTTTTAAATTGCATCCCCTTTGGCATTTATAATGGTTGTTTTCCCCGACGTTTAAAGGCCATTTTTTTGGTGGTTTCAAAATATTTAACCCCATTATTCTTTCAGTACTTGTTTTAAATTTTTTTTTCAAATATTCTTTTTTCGGACCGCTGTTTCAAATATGGCCCATAATTTTCCCACCACAATGACCTGGGGTGTGTGGGGTGGTGTTTAAACGCTTTTTTAAAATGAAAAGGCCCACAATTTAATTTGTGCAATGTGTCTAGGTCGTTGTCCTGCTAAAAACTTTTTCTCTAAACTCAAATTTTAATACTTCCTTTTATAATGTTGGATGTTTTCAATTAAACCATAGAGCCATAATCCCATCTAAAAATTAAATTTCCTACCCAGGTTGAAGCCATACAACCCCAAAACATGAGGAAGCCACTATGTTTAACTGGGGGGCGTAAAATTCTGCATCAAAGAGATTTTGGGGCTTTCCATCGGTGGGGACAGCACGTCACTTCAAAAATGGTGAATTTATTTCATTACCAAAATAATTTCCTTAAAAAAGTTATACTATGATGTCGTTGCTTGAGTTCGAATAACAAAATTTTGGAGATATAATATTTTTATATTTCAGAAAATAAAAAACAGAAAAAAATTTACACTTAAAAGTAAAATGCGGGAAAATAAAAAAATTACCCTTGGTGAGTGAATAAACACCCACTGTTCAGCTACACGAGGGTTTTTGGCGACGGCCCCGTAATTTTAAACCCATGGTCAAGGACGTGGAGACACCTGAGCGGGAACCCTTCTCCCAACTACCACACCACACCCAACGCAGTTTTAAAAGTGCATCCCCCCCTTACACGGGGGTCTTTGGGGTACGCCGACTCGTGACCTTGCCACCACGCCCGAACCTATCCCCTCGGCTCCCTCGGCCACATTACACCTTTGAAGGTGATGGGGGCAAAACCTTGGGTCTTCCCGGTACGCTTCCTGTTTAAAATTTTCGGTACTGGGTTCTAAAAGTTTCAGTTGGGGTAGGAAGGGGGGGAAAGTATCCCCACAGTAATAGTTAAGTGAATTGGGAACATACTGGTCTTAATTGATTATTTTTTGAACATTTTTCGATTTTGCAAGATGATGGATGGGTTTTTTCCCCTCAAAACCCTACTTTTGTACCCAGTTTCCCTTTTTCACACAGTTTCGCCAGTTTCTCTCTCTGACTTGAAAAGTTTTGTAGCAAGTTTGACTATTACTTTGGGGATCAATCTTTATTTCTTACAAATTATACATTTTGCCACGTCCTGAATGTTTTTCCTTCTTTTCCCAAAATTTATTTTCAACAATCCTTTTTTAAATTTATTGATTTCTAGACACCAGTGTGGCTTCTACGAAATTTCAGCCATTTCTCACGAAAAAGAGATTTTCTTTTTTATTTAAATAACCTTAGATTGAATTCCCTTGTATCAATACGGTTTCTCTTAAAGAACTTTTCAATTTAAAAGTTTGGCTTTAAGTTCACCAACAAACTTATAACAAACAAAATGATCGTTGAAATGGTTCAAAGGAAAAGATTACAAAAATAAGAATAAAAATACCTTTGTAAAGTATTTAGTAAATATTTTCATAAATGTGTAAAATTTTTTTTTCGGGTAAGAATCTGTATATGTTCAAAAAAAGTTTCAAACTTTTCAATTCAGAAGTTTTCCTGTTTTGATTTTCCTTTTTTTTTTTAAAATTAATTCTAAAAGTGAAAAAATTAAGATTTTTTTTGTTTTTTTTCAGTAATGTGTCGTTTATAATGAAAGTTGAATTTATCAAGAAAATAAAAAAAAGTATACTATCAATTGTTTGAGCCACCTAAAACTGAAAGGAAGATCTACCATTTTTTAATTAAATTGGACAATATTTAAAACTTACAACATCGATTTAACAAAACTAGAAATTAATGTGCAAAAGTTAAAAGATTTGTTATTTAAATACTAATGAAGGATCCCTTTTTTTAAAAAAACTGCCAAAGGGGAAACCCCCAATTCGCACATGGCGTAGGTATTGAATTGACTTGCATCATACCCTTTTTCCCCATTCTAAAGGGGGGCGGTAGCCCAGTGTTCCAGGTATTTGATCATGGCGGGCATGTCATGGTTCGACCTTAAATCACAAAGCCCAAGTGGGGTGAGGGGTTAAATCGTCGAGCTCCTCCTTTGGTGGGGTGTGGTGGGGTATTTGGGGAAAGGTGCCAGCTCTGGTTGTCCTCGTCACTTGACCATGGTTCAAATTACGAGGTCCACGCCAAAAAGCCTCTGTAGCTGAACAGTTCGACTTATACCTCACCCCATTAAACCAACCGTTCGTTGATATGGTGGGGTTCAATAATAATAATATCGGATATTCAGCTCAGAGGCGTTTTTCAAAAAAACATCGTAATCTTGAACCATGGTCAAGTGAGGCGCAACACCAATGCGGGGAATTCCCCCTCCTCTTTCAACCCACCAACGGAAGGACATTTGATCCTCGTCAAAAATTTAACTGTCTCATCTCAAGCCGGGTTTCAGGATACCAGGCTCGAACTCATGAAAAACCAACCACATCCGTCATATTGACCACTATTTATCTGGCCTCATGGCAAAACTCTAATACCAAAAATACAATATTATTTACCGAATTTTAAAAATTTTTTAATTATATATATTTTTTTTATTTGACATGTTTTTAAATATGGGCCCCAAAATTTATTAGAATTTACGCGTTTTATTCAATGGGACCAATATGGTTGCGATGTACGTAAATAACAAAATTTAATACTGAGGAATATAATCAATACACAAAAATGAACATAAATTAAAACTAATTTAAAAATTTCTTTATTTCAAATGAATTCACAAAAAATTAACAGACAAATACAGCTCTGTAATAAAAAACTTTAACATCTGAGCCATAACAGCTTCAAACTCCCTCATCGATTATTAAAAAAAGGGGTTTTCAGAAAAATTCAAATTTGTGAAATACCACATTTCTAAAGAAGATTTTCTATAAGTACATTATCATAATTAAACGAAGATTAAAATTTTTAAAAAATAGTTCTCAATCATCAAAAAATTATAAATTTCTCCATGTTGAGCTAGTAGGGTAATAGTAACATGGTTTACCGAATGATTTCTAATGCAAACTGCAAAAAGCATCATCGACAAATAAGTACCTGCATATTTAATAAAATTAAAACCTGTAACTTTCAAAACCAAATTAAAACCATTTGGGTACATTTTAAAATATGAAAATTTTAGTCCTAGTACGCTTTGAAGTATTGGGGAAGGGGGCTGGTTTGTATTTGAAAGCATAAATGCAAAGTATACAGAGTAAACAAGTCGGCAATTTCACAACGTATTTCGACGCTTTTTTTAAACCCCTTGCAATTTTCCATAAGTACTGCAAATCCGGTCTACTTCTGCTGCAGGGGCTATTATATAAAATGTATTAAATATATCATTATTAATACAAATACCAAGGGTGAAATCAGTATAGCAAGGAAGATATAGAAACGCACGTTTGCAGTGTTGCTGTCCATTATCAAGGGCTAGGGTGAACGTTGGGATTACGTTGATTTGTCATTTTAAATTCTGAAACAAAAAAAAATTATGAAGCATTTTTTGTTTATTTGTTCAAAAAAATACAAATGTTAAAATTATTTTAGCCCAAATTTTAAACGGCTGCATCAATCTCAAATTGCACGGGGATTTGGCGTGAATCATTTATCCAGTTATTTGAGACACTCCCTTTTAGAGCGTGCAACTACATGTGTCAAGAAAGTCGAGCAATAACAAAAATATACTCGTCAATTCAAAAAAGACGTTTTTAAATATTGGTAAAAAGATGGGGTTTTTTTTATAAAATTTCCAATTTTGTTATCAATACTAATTTATTTGGTTAAAAAAATATGAAGGAGAATAGAACTCGGTACCTTCTGTTCCGAAACCACCATAACAAAAAGGGTTTTAGTATGGGGCTGTTACTGGTTTATATAGATACCACCGCCACATACCCCATACCAATGTTTAGGAATAGGGGAACGAGCGATACCACGTTATGGTGAGATTGATTATTAACGTCGCACTGTTTTGCTAACGGGGCTTTTGGCGACGGACCAGTAAGAAAACCCTGGCGGACGTGGACGACACCTGAGCTGGAAACCCCCCTCTCCTTTTTAAAAAACCAACGGGGGGACGTTTCAGCTCTCGACAGATTTAACGTGCATCCTGCCCACAAGGTGGGTCTTTTGGGGGCACTGGGCTCGAACTGGAAAGGCAAGCCCCGGTCCGATACCTATACCACTCGGCTACCGCGGCCCCGTTATGGTGGAGGAGTTGTTTCGTCATTTTGATTGGATTTTTGGTTGCGTCATTCGTGCGTGACTTTTTGTTGCACTTCGTGGATAATGGTGCTCGGGCTGCGTGAAGGTTACGTTGTTCTTTGTTCGTCCCGGTCCCAATATAAAAGGTATCTTGGTTGTAAACGTACCTTAGCCCCATACAAAATGATTATCGTTGTACCGAGGCTGTAACTGGCTTATATGGATACCACCGCCACACATATTACATATTTGAGTTTGGATCCAAAATTTTTGGGGCCTTCAAAATTCCCCCAAAACACACAATGATCTACTTCCATTTATCTGATAAAATATTTTCTACTCATCTTAACACTATGAAGTTCTGGGAAAAATGCTGAAGGTTGATCGCAGTTCTTGTCTGAAAAAAACCCTTTGTCTTCCCAATCAATAAAAAAAATGTTCTGTAGGCAGCCTTTTTTGATTCATTTTCTCTAATGTCAGCGCATAGTTCTAACATCAAACAATTAGCATTTACACCAATTGATAGCTAGGTAACTTCGCCCCAACAGCCATCATTGGGCTCAGCAATTGGTCAGCATCACTCGTTTAGTCGGTGTTTATATGACATTGGAGGACAGGTAATGGATCCCTGCTTCTTTTTATATGAAAGTACGACGGCGAGAAAAAGGAACTAATTTGATATGGGGGTAATGGCACCAAGTGCTAATTGTTGCTGGAATAAAATCCAATATGGCGATCTAGCGGTAATTTAATGATACACAATTTTAAAGAATTGTTTTGAAATACATTGAAATGTATTTCAAATAAAGGATATAGGAAGAGATTGAGAATAACCTAGATCAATCAATAAATGAATAATAATATTATGTAATAAAAGTAACATGTACTATTAGAAATAATAATCATAATATAAGAGAACTCGTAATACATAACTATAAATAAATCAAACATTTACAAATAAATCACAAATAAATCACAAATAAATCACAAATAAATCACAAATAAATCACAAATAAATCACAAATAAATTATAAATAAATAACAAATAAATTATAAATAAATAACAATATTAATTACAAATAAATGCTAAAAGAAACAATTATAAATAACGATTTTATGAGTTTTACACATAGTAATAATTCCATTTTTTTTTCCATTGTGAATAAATTACATAATGTATGTTAAAATTAATTTAGAATATCAATTACAAAGTAGTGAAAGCTTGCAATATGAAACTTGCACTGCAAGTTCCTTCAACGAATTTCATCGAACAAACATAAGAAAAACTATTTTTAAAACGAAAATAAACGATTTATAGCGATAATTAAAAGCACAACAATTATTCTTTTAAGAAAATATATATATATATTCTAGTACTCACTCATTTTCGAAATATCCATATTCGAAAATAACCCAGAATTAAACAGAAGACGCAAATAGAAAAATTATACTGAAAAAGGTTAAATTTTTAAAGAAATCGTCTTACATTAAAAGAGTTACAGCTGGAAAAACGGAACAAAAGTTATTTCTAATATACGTTATCCCCATGGCAACCACATAGACGATAAAAATATTAAGGTAACCATTATTGCATTATTGCCCATCTTGGCAAACATAAACAGCTTGGCGCTACTATCCCCGATATCAAATTAGCACTAAAAAAAATTATTCGTTTATACACTTTTTCAAAACCACGATCTTGAACGTAGTCTGATACATTAATGAAAAATAAATTTAGAGCATACAAAAAAACAATCTTTCTTAAGCCCGTCAGATCTTAAGATATATTAAACATACAGGTAACATTTCTCTAGGATAATAATTATAAAGGAATAAGATAAAAAGGAACAATTTTTATTAGGTTAAAATTTATTAATTCATACAGGGAGAAGGACTAAAGAGCCACACCCTTCAGAAAAAATTCCAGGTTTAAGACTCTTGCTTTAAAAAAATAGATAAATATGGTAAAAAATAGTTTCCGAAAATTCAAATAAATTAAATGTGAATACTACAAATAAGTTAAATTACGTTACTCAAATGGTAAATAAATATATAATAAAAGCTTGGGGTAAAACACTCTAAGTTCTTAGCTAACAAAGGTAAAAAAATCTTAAAAAAAGTAAAATTCCACGTTATAAATAAAAAATTTGGATTCTGATTGTTTTTATTAATTAATTAACTTTATTGGGTTCTGATTGTTTGCTTAATTAATTAACTTTATGTAAGAACTGCTGAAAAAATCTATTTAGGAAGAGTGATAGTAAAATTGGTATCGCGATATAAAGCCATCTCGTGACTATTGGTGACAGACTTTGCAATTTCGAATCATAGTCAAGTGACGAGGACGACATTTGAGCTGGGTTCCACCACTCTTAACTTCCACATCACACCAATGGAAGGACGCTTGAGCCTCGATATGTTTTATGTGCATTGGCCCGCTCTACACGGCGAATCTCCAGCGGTACTAAGTTTGAACTCGTGACATGCCAACCCCGAGTCTGTGACCTTGAACACTCGGCTACCGCGGCCATCTGGCACAATTTAGGGAAAAGAACTTCTAAATTACAACCTTTACCATATGATAAAAAGTTTAATTTCGTTACCAGCGGTGTTTAAAATTTAACGTGTACGGCCCCTTCTAACCGGCGAGTCTTCAATGCCACCAGGAGTGAGTGAATATTAACGTCCCACTGCTCAGCTACACTAGGGCTTTTGGCGACAGACCACGTAATTTTGAACCATGGTCAAGTGACGTGGACGACACCTGAGCTGGCACGCCCCTCTCCTAACTACCACACCACACCAACGGGAGGACGCTTGAGCTCTCGACAGATTTAACGTGCATCGCTGCCCTACACGGCGGGTCTTTCGTAGTACTGGGATCGAACTCGTGACAAAACCAGCCACGATCCGATACCTGACCACTCGACTACCGCAGTCCCTCAATGACACCAGGACACGAAACAACGACACGGCGACCTCTATTTCCATGACCATAACCACACGACTACCGTGGCAACCTGGCCGTGGTAGCCGAGTGGTATAGGTATCGGATCGTGGCTTGCCTTGTCACGAGTTCGAGCCCAGTACCACTAAGACCCACCGTGTAGGGCAGCGATGCACGTTAAATCTGTCGAGAGCTGAAACGTCCTCCCGTTGGTGTGGTGTGGTAGTTAGGAGAGGGTGGTGCCAGCTCAGGTGTCGTCCACGTCACTTGACCATGGTTCAAAATTACGTGGTCCGTCGCCAAAAGCCCTCGTGTAGCTGAACAGTGTGACGTTAATATTCAATCAATCAACCGTGGCAACCTGCAATCTAAGAGATCTTTGAAAGATTGAGTTGCATTTGATTTTCTGCTACAAATTATGAGATCTGAAAACTGTTTTTACCAATTAGATTACTTTAGGTCCATCATTGTATCTGAATGCTGCATACGCATCAATATAAGATTTAATTTTAAAAAAATAACAGAATATCCTGGATCTTGCATATACGACTCATACAGGGGCTCAAATAATTAAGAGTACACCTTACTTTTACTTGATAAATTCTACTTTCACATTGCCACCCCACCTAGTACGGTGGTTTTAACACTCGGCTTGTAATCGAGTGGGCTCAGGTTCGAATCCCGAATACGACATGGATGTATTTTCGGGGAAAGAATCGGACTTTCGCCTCAAATGGATTCCCGTCTTGAATGGAAAGCAGCTCACCCCTTCTGTTCTATGCTGGGATCATCGTTTATAATGAAAAGTCTATGTTCTTCTGGGTTTGTATTGTATGCTTCTGTTCATCTATGTCTTTCGTATATATCCAAGTATTGAAGTACACGACAACAACTTTCACATTACCGAGAAGTGGAAAAATTAATGAAACTTTTCCCCAAGTGAAAAGATTCAGAAGCATTGTAAATGAACATGCAGATTTTTACCTCAAAAAATTGAGAATACACCAATGAAATTTTCGTAATATCTCGCATACAAAAAGCGTCGATATTTAGTTGCATGTCCTTTGGCCCTCTGAACTAGGGTTTCCGCGATCACGGGTTCCCGGGAAATCATGATTTCCATTCTTTTTGTATTCCCGGGAATTCCTGGGAAAATAATATGGGAATTTTAGGGTTCTGACACTATCAAAGAGGTAATTGATTTTTACTCAACTGTGAATTTCGACCTCCGAGGAATAAAAAACCCGAACTTTCTAGGAAGAAAAAAGTTCATTGGAATCTAAATACTAGGTTACCATGTCATCCTTATGAATTTAAATCTTTAGCACATGATAAATAGATCGAGCTCCTAGCCGACGATGTTTCATTCGAACCACATTTCGATTTCAAATATTATTAAAGAGGTGTCATCCCCGTTACTTGACCATGGTTCAAAATTATGAGATCCGACGCCAATAGCCCTCGTGTTACTAAGAGTAATAATCACTCACTCGTGATATATATATATATATGTGGCCGCGGTAGCCGAGTGGTATAGGTAACGGACCGTGGCTTGCCTTGTCACGAGTTCGAGCCCAGTACCACTAAAGACCCGCCGTGTAGAGCAGCGATGCACGTTAAATCTGTCGAGAGCTGAAACGTCCTCCCGTTGGTGTGGTGTGGGTATTTAGGAGAGGGGTGCCAGCTCAGGTGTCGTCCACGTCACTTGACCATGGTTCAAAATTACGTGGTCCGTCGCCAAAAGACCTCGTGTAGCTAAACAGTGCGACGTTAATAATCAATCAACCAATCAATATATATATATATATATATAATAAAGACTAGCCCTGTAGGGTCATCGATGCATGATAAATCTGTTGTGGTTCCAAGTCCTCACGTTGATGACCAGATGTCGTCCTTGTAACTTTAACGTGGTTAAAAATTACAAGTCCCGTCACCAAAAAACCAATCTGTTTCAGGGTGCTGCACAGTAGGAAATATTGAAACAACTTGCTTTTCAAGGCAATGCGTGTAGAGTTAGGGAATAGAGATAAAAAATACAGGTTTAGAGTTTTATTATAAAAAAATTAATCTTACATCACTTAAAGATATTTATTTACATAAAAAATGTAACTATTCCTTGAAAATAAATAAAAAAATTAAAATTGTAGATGTATTATACATTATGTACATTTGAAACATATTTATTAAAATAAGAAATAAACAGCATAAAATATAAGTATTCCTCCATAGTTATACAATAAAAAGTAATATAAAAAAAAATTTTAAATTCTACTTGGCCCAAAGAAAAATTTTATTTTAGCTACTTTTAT
>BMAV01019584.1:0-17685 GCA_019973955.1 Trichonephila inaurata madagascariensis
TTTTCCATATTACAATTATTATAATTTTTAACTTCTAAGACTCTATAAGGTCCCTCAAATTTTTGTTTAAATTTAGCACATACTTTGTTGGCTGCTGAACTTACAGGGTGTGTTTCTAATAAGACCCAATCATTTACCTTTATTTTATGTCTTTTCACGTCTATTATAATATTTTTCCCACCTTTCCTGTTTAATTTTTTCGTTACTTAGTCTAGCTTCTTTAAAGTTTTCTCTATATTTTGAATTTTGAATTTTGAACTTTCCGATATCATAACTAGTTTTGGAATGGTGTAATCAATTTTCGACCTAAAATAATTCAGCCGGTGTTTTCCCGTTGTTTCATTCACCGCCTTTACGAATAGCGTAAGCAAACTCACGTAAATGATCCCAAGTATCGTGTTGATCATTAACATAATTTGCAATCATTTGCACTATATCTCGATTAACTCTTTCAGTCCGATTTGCTTGTGGTCGATATGCAACAGTCTTCACATGCCTTATGCCTAATCTTTCACTTAAGTGCTCAAAATTTCGGATATAAATTGGGACCATTATCACTTATTAATTTTATTGGAGCTCCATAACGCGATATAAAGTTATCAAAAAAAATATCCGCTATTATACGAGATGAGGCCTTTTTAAGAGGTATAATTTCAGCCCATTTGCTGAAATGATCGGTTATTACTAAAATATAGCGGTTACGTCTTATTCTCGATATAGGATACGGGCCTAACAAATCTAACGTCACTATCTCATTCGGATAATTCGATATAATTGGATTTAATCGACCAGCTGGTAACGCGTTTTTATAGTTATTAACTTGGCACATATGGCATGTAGAGACATATTGATCAATGAATTTTCTCATGTACGGGAAATAACAAACGTCCCGAATTTTTATGATACGTTTTAAATCTGCCTAAGTGTCCAGCAATTGGCTTGTCATGAAATTCTCTCATTATTTCATTCCTTAAAGATTTTGGAATGTATACACGCATTTCACCTAATGACGTTGCGTGTTTCGCATAAAATAACAATCCTTCAATTAAACGGAAATCGTGGGACCAATTCTCACATATCGTTGCATTAACCGAGTTATCTTCCGGGTTTTCTAAATATCTATAGATATGACCTAATTCTGGGTCATTTTCTGTTCAGTTATTAATTGTTCCGCGAAGTAAGTACCAAATCCTTGATTATGGCACAAATTAGCACTGCTCCAATTGTACTTTCCACATGCTTTTCGGTAAACATTAGCCACCATATTTAACTTCATTTTCTGACCCATTAACATTAATAGAAATTCCTTTATTTACCTTATTATATTCAACCAGTGAATTTTTGAATTTTCAACGATTTCTGATCAAAATCTAATACGATTCTTGACCCTTATGAAATCGATACCTAGAATACATAAGGTATTCTAAATCTTTCAACTTACATGAAATGACCAATTCCTTTCGAATTGTCTGATCGAATATTCAGTTACCAATCCTGTTTGGCATTTCGCACCCTGTATTTATTACCTGGGCTCGCGATTTTTCATTTTGTATAGAAAAATATTTTCTATATACTTCTTCGATATAAATGATTTATCTGCTCCGGTGTCCCATAGCGCTTTCAAAATGTGTTATTTAATAAATATAGGAACGTGGGGAAGTTCTACGGGTGATATACATATCGGAGAGAATCTAATTGTCTCTCTTGTCGACACCTTGAGGTTGATCATTAACTTTACAATATTTAATCGTCCCCTTTGCGTCCTATCGCCTCGATTGAAATTTTCACTCGAACCCTTATTTCTACGGTCCCCTCTATTAAAATTATCATTTTCGCTCATTTCGAAATGGTAACCGCTATTGCTGAAATCTTTGATCATTGATACGAAACCTATTCCTCTCGAACCTCTATTATTTTGACGGCTATTCTCGTAAAACTCATTTCTACTGTTATTTGGTCTGCGTCCTATTTCCAGAATTCCTCCAGTTTCTACCGTAGCTTCAAATTAGGCATCCTATGCGCATTTTGACCTCGTCTTTTATGTTATCGTTCTGATAACCCTTTTTTAATTTGCAAGAATATCTCTCTTCAATTTGTAGAGCTTCTAAAAGTTGTATCGTGTTTGTGGATTTCACTTACTTCCACATAGTCTTGTATCTGTGGTTCGAGTCGAACTAAAATATGATCAATAATTCTGCTTGGGACATTCCTAATTCTAAACTTCTTCTCTCTATTTTTAGTAATCTATACACGAAATCAGTAGGATCCTGATTTCTAGCTTCCCTGCTAAGGATAGTAAATTGCGACTGTAGTTCTTTTCTTATTTTTGACCGCAGGAAAAGCCTTCGCTAATTCAGCTTTGAGCTGCGCAAATCCGTGGCTCATCATTTTGCACTAACAACAGACAAATATCGAATACCAATCTTGAGCCCTTCCCTGAGAGATGACTTTTTAGTAAGCACATGACAGATTACTTGGGATTTCAAGTAACTGTATGTTATTATCAATACACTCTATAAACTCTGCAATGTTCTCTGACCTGAAAAGTACATTTCAGGTAGAACCATACTTCCACCTACATTACCTAACCCAGAATTATATATAAGTTCGGGCGCCATTGCGACATAGCCATCCTGTGATGACCATGTCGTGCCGGTTCCGCATGTAAGCTAGAGGTGTGGGATTATCAAAATGATGAGACATAGTAGTTCTTAATACAACTTTTGTAAAATAACTTATATTACTTAAATTCTAATTTGACAATTTTAATTAAAGTGAGGAGTTAACATGAATTAAACGCCGTGTATTTAAGTCAGATCACGTAACTAGATCCTTTATCTTAATTATAGTTAATAAACCGATTCAACTAACTACCTATATCAAATATTATTACCTTTTAGAAGATCTCTACTTCCTTTACCTAAAGAGAGATAGCTATAAATTCACTTTGTATAGAAGATTCCAACTTCTTTTATATAAGACTTCTATTCTTTCCAAATCTATCGGACTGCTAACTCTTGATCTACAAGATTACACACTAAGCTATCTTTAAACTTGCCACACTAACGATCAGAATGATTCCACACTAAACTATCTCTAAGCTTGCCGCGCTATCGATCAGAATGATTTCACACTAAATTATCTCTAAGCTTGCCGCGCATATCTTATCATCAAAGCTTCTACCCTTTTTATAGTTTTTCCCATTTACATATTATCTTTGTTTATTTTTTGGGTTTGGGGTTGAAAAGTTTTGCCATTAATTGTGGCCGTCAAAGAACATGGGACTTATGTTGAGAAAGGAGAGGGACGCCGGGTATCGGGGATATTTTGTGATCGTAGTTTCCCTATAGTCTACCGCAAATCTATATCTTCCGGATTACCCGGTGGTAACCCATTATTTTCTTGCATAACAAAAAGGTGACGCGTAGGGGATTGAATTGGAACAATCGTTTCCTCTTGAACATTTTTGTATGCGAAAATCATATTGCTTGTTTTGTCGGATACCTATATGGCCTTGAAGTCTTGGGTTATCCCCCGTGTCAATTTCATGGAAAAACATGGTAAGACCTGGTTTGTCTGAAAAAACCCTTTTAAAACTACTAAACAAATTTTGTAGTTTTTGTTTTCTACCCCCCAATTTTTTTGTCTTAGATAAATCTATCTAAACCTTTTCCTCTTTTTTGGTTCAACCACCTTATTTATTTGAGAACGGAATTTTCAACGATTTTTGATAAAAAATCAATACGATCTTTGCCCCACTTATAAAATAAATACCGAGAAAAATGGGTATTCTAAACCCTAACCGAAATGACCAATTTCTTTCGAATTGTTGATGCGAATATTCAATTCTAAATCCCCATGTTTTGGCTTTTTCGCACCCTGTCTGTTAATACCGGGGCTCGAATTTTTTTAATTTGCTTATAAAAAAATATTTTCTAAAACATTTTCCCGAAAAATGTTTTTACTGCCCGGTGTCCCATGTGCTTTCAAAAATTTTTATTTAAAATAGGTCCGCTTATAAAATCAACAACAAGAATACATGGTATTCTCCAAATCCGTAAACCCAATGAAATGACCAAGGTTTAAAAAATTTCCCCGGATTTGAATAATCAATTTACAATTCCTATTTTTGGCATTTCGTTCCTGTGCTGGATTACCTGGGCTCACGATTTTTACTTGTTTATAAAAAAAATTTTTTTTTTATATTTCTTCCGATATAAACGATTTATCTGCTCCGGTGTCCCTGCGCTTTCAAAAATGTGTTATTTAATAAAATAGGAACTGGGGGAAACTCTACGGGTGATATAAATCGGAGAAAGCTTAATTATTTCTCTTGATACTTTTGAGGTTGATCTTTTAAATTTTTCAATATTTAATCGTCCCCCTTTATCCTATCGCCTCGACTGAAATTTTCACTGAACCTCTATTTCTACGGTCCCCTTAAAATTATCATTTCGCTCATTTCGAAATAGCCCCTGTTGTTGAATCTCTGATCCTATTTTGAAATCAATTCCCCTCGAACCCCTATTACTTTGACGGTATTCTCATAAAAAACATTTCTATTATTTGGTCTACGTCCACTTCAAAATTCCCCCAGTTTCTACCATTAGATCAAAAAATTGGCATCCTATGCGCATTTTGACCTCGTCTTTCTTTTTTATCTTCGGAACCCCTTTTTATTTGCAAAAATACCCCCCTTCGAATTTGCCAAGCTTCCAAAAATTGTACCGTGTTCTGTGGTTGCGCACTTCCACATAATCCGGGTCTGTGGTTCGAGTCGAACCCAAAAAATGATCCACCAACTCTCCGGGGCATTCCTAATTCTAAACTTCTCGATTTTAATAAATTTATACGAAATCAGTTGGTTCCTGATTTCTTCCCGTTGACGCATAAAATTTTGATTGTAATTTTTTTTATTTTTGACCGGGAAAAGCCTTTGTAATTCGGCCGGCCCAAATCCGTGGCTGTATTTTGCACTAACACCGATCAAATATCGGTACCAATCTTGAGCCTTCCGAGATGACTTTTAAGTAAGCACATGACAGATTACTTGGGGTTTGAACTGTATTTTTTCTCGATTAACTCTAGGAACTCTAAAATGTTCTCGGACCCCGAAAAATACATTTCAGGTAGGGCGTTCCACCTGCATTACCTAACCCAGATTAAAGTAGTTCGGGCGCCATTGCGACATAGTCATCCTGTGATGACTATGTCTATTAGGGGATCCGCGTAAGCTAAGGGGTAGGATTATCTAAATGATGAGACATATTGGATTCTTAATGCAACTTTTATTAAGAATAACTTATATTACTTAATTCTAATTGACAACTTTCTTAAAGTGAGGTTAACACAATTAAACCTTATATTCAAGTCAGATCGCGCAACTAGATCATTTATCTTAATTATAATAAATTAACTGATTCATCTAACTTCCTATACAAAATATTACCTTTTGCAGAGTCTCCTTCCTTCATCAATTGAGGAAATACCTATAACTTAATTTTAGCTACGAAGATTCAGACTTCTTTATAATTTAATTTATATGAACGTATCCTTCTTTCAGAGATATAAGACATCTAACTCGTGATCCGAATGATTCCACACTAAGTTATCTCTAAACTTGCCGCTCCTTCTCATCAAAGCTTCTATCCTTTTAAGGTATATCTCATTTACATATTCTATCCGTTTGTCTTCTTGGTATTGGGTTGGAAAGGTTTTGCCATTAATCGTGGCCGTCAAAGAACATAGAAGTTATGTTAGAAGAAGGACGCGAGAGACGTCACAAATTTAATCCATTTGTTACCCGTTATAAGTAGATAACAACAAAAGCAAAATTTTCAGAAACAATTAACGATTAAAAATTGTACAATTAAAACGAAAAAGTTCAGTTTTTTGAAGAAATTTGGGAGCAACATTCGTAAGATTCAAATCAAAACAAAAACATGTGAGGTCACAAGAAACAGATGTTGCCAATCGCAAAACTCCAATTAAAAGATTGAAATTGATGCCTATCAATAAAATAGTTTTAAAGAATTGTCAGAAATTGTTTTTAAAATTATAATGGGTTGCAATTGCAAAAATTATGGGGAAAAAGCATGTTAAGCAGTCAACTTCCGGTTTCGATTTCACCTCTTCCGGTTTTGATTTCACCGCTGTGATAATATTTTAAACAACTGTAACTTTTTTTCTAATTATCACACAGACAAAACAAAGGCAGATTTGAAAGATAATCGTTTGAATTTTACAAATATTGAATAAAAAGAAAATGTGATTTTAGACCGAAAAAGACGTTTTCAACGTAGTCGGATCTTAAGTATTTACGCGGCGGGGGATTAAAAAAAATCATAGATATATTTTTAAATCACAGCGACTTCGACGATAATAAAGCATCAACAAATTCACAGACGAGGGGAAAAAAATACCCGAAGGGCCCGCTGCCGGGAAAAAAATCTTCATAGATTTCACATCCAGTGACGAAATTAAAAGGACAATTTTTTTAAAAAATCACTCTTTTTAATTCTGGATAGGGTGGATGCTGAATTTTCTGCACTGAAAACAAAAGCACTTCGTATCTATTACCATTTTAACTATACCTTTTTAATCCCGGGTTTTCTGCATGGCTACTTTGAAACAAAATATAGATCTGGCTAAATATAAAAAAAAAACTCTAGTGTCAATTTCTAATTTTTGCCTTCCTTTGAAAAACTTTGCTCTGCGAAAAAGAATGGAAATCACTGATAATTATTAAACTTATTCTTTTCTGGCTGTGAATCCCCCTCTTATATATAACACGAGTTTATTTTTAAAAATTATAATATATTATTCGATATAATAACAATTGTAAAGAGTAAAACCAAGTGCATGATAATGTATACAAAAAAAGTAAAATGATTTATTGAAAAGAATACTCTATTTAAACGGTTTTGAAAGAACTGTAATTTTAACCTCCGTTAAATTTGAATGAAATGTTAAAATAAAAAAAATATAAAATTCAATGAATAACAATTTGTTATTTTTTTATTTAAAGCGAAAACCCGGAATTATTCCTCGATACTCTTTTTAAAGGTTGCAGAAATGATGCACCCCCAAATTTCCTTTTTTTTTTTTTAATTATTTTTAATATACAAAATAGAAATCACAATTTCATTTTAATCATTTTAAATAAGAAAATATACTTACCTATTTCAAGGATTTTTCTATTTGTCTTTCATAATTTGGGAAAAAATCCAATAAAACTGAACTGAATTGTTCCAAATGTGCGTGACCTTAATAAAGGACACAATCCCACAGACACTTTTGCTAACATTACAGGAAAAGTTATTTTAAATAAAACTGTCACATTTTGTTTCCAAACGTTTTTGTAATTTTAATATCCTTTGATGATCGACAAATATCTGTTGAACTTTTTCTTGCTTGTGTCTTTTTGACAGGGTGAAGTGCATTTTGCAGTTATGAAGCTTCATATTTCTTGATAAAGTTCTTAATGTAGCTATTGAAAATTTTCCTTTCGTTTCATGTTTATTGCTTTTCTCAAATTTACTTTCGCTAACATGAGTTAATATGCATTTATTTCCTTAAGTGTTTCCCTTTGTTTGATCAGCTTTATGACTGCGCTTTTCAGAGAGATCACAAATGCCCAATTCTTTTTAGATTTCGCAACCAAGACACATTTATAAACCATAATCAGTGTTTGACATCTGAATTAAAACACTAAGTTGTTATTCATAGGGAAAATGCAGCATGTTCAAGAAAATATTTTTGAAACATAGTGGGGTCATGCCGGGAACTCGGTCTAAACAAATGCCTTAAGATTCTAAAAAACTGTTTTGCCTCCCAAAAAGGAGGAGATATGTTATCAATTCATTTTAACTCCCATTAAGACTGTCATATTAGAGGATTCTCTCATCCATCATTAGTAAAAAATAAACGGTTTCCAGAATTAACGATTTTTTGTATTATATGTTTCAGTATACTCATAAAATAAATCTTGGCCAATTAATCTTTCAAAGTGCTCAATATGCTTATCCATGTCACCCAACAGAGATTATATATAATTTACAACTTCCTTAAAAGGATGCAGGTAACCATACCAATAAATTCAGCCAGCAAAGTAATATTTTAAGTTAAAGAAAGTAATAAAAAATCACTCATCGTGGGATTGGTATTTTGGGATCGAGGGTGAGAGACTTCGGCTGGATCAACACGATGGTGTCTCATAAAGGTAAACGGTATGGACATGTTGTTTTGTATATGAGGTTTTCCGTGTTTATTTTTTTTGGCGCGAACGGCTAACCGCGCTCCCTTGAAGGTTATCGCGCGCCCCCAGGGGCCCGCCCCTGGTTGAAACCTACTTTAAACTAAATTATATACGCGCACATTATTTGCTTAAATTCGCAGAACAACGCCCAAAGTTGTTCGAACGTCCTAAAGACATTCACCCCATCGACAGAGTCAAAAGGTCATAAAGGACCCCTCTCACACCCCTTGCTTTTGTTTTGTGTTCGTTTCACCCTACTGCATAGGCCTGTTTTGAACTGTTTACATTCAACGCTCATCACTTCTAGTGTTTTCATTCTTTCTCAAGAACATTCATTTGACTTCTTCTCGCAAGGCTCCGCTTTTAAACAGAGGTAAGCCAATTTCATACCTCTATTGTTTTCATTGCAAAATTATATATCATTGTTTATATTACGCAAAAGTCAAAAATGAATCAATTGAAAAAATTAAAATAAAAGACTCCTATACGTTCAGCCGTAACAAAATTAGTACGAAAAAGAAAATTCAAAAATTACATTAGAAAGTAATTGTGAGGATGTGGATAATATCTTAGAACTTCAAGATCAATTAATCGAAAAAGAACTCTCATTGGAAGCAACTTAATGCAGAAATGGAGAATTTAATAGTAGACACTTTTGAGTTCGATACTGAACTTAACGGATCCGAAGATATTCGGAAAAAATTGTTAGCATAAAGTATAAAAAATTAAATCGTACATCAAACGCCGTGAAGGCAATTTAAAATGTTCCAAGTTCAACATAGAGGTATGATTCAGGTCAAAACTGACCACAATTGTCAATAAAACTTCCAGAAATCCCTACCAAAGTTTTCTGCTGGAAAATGAAGAATGGAGCAATTTTAAACACAATTTGACAACATTATCATAAAAATTCAGCTCTACTCAGAACAAAAAATTGCATTTATCTCAAGCTGCATTAACATCTGAAGCAAAAGAATTTAGAGACCTATTTTAGCGATTCATTTGAATCTTTGTTTTGAAATCTTTAGAAGAACGCTATGAAATAAACGCTTAATAGTCGAAACGCACGTAAAGGCAATCTTAAACTTAGTGAAACCAAATTATGGATCGGCAGAATTTGAAACATTGATGTTGTAAACAAAAACATTCGCTTTGAAGGTATTAGAATTTGGAAAGAAACAATCTTCAGACTTATTTTACAATCTTAAACATTGAATATTCAAAACTGGATAAAGACTTTTAAAACAATTTGAATACAGCCTTAATTCAACCGAAGTTCCCTAAATTTGATGACTTCATTTCATTTTTTAGAAAAACGAGCTCAAGTTTTTAAGCAATATAAATAAAAAATACCTTCGTAAAACCAATGTTTTATACAAGACAGAAATATATAAATCAAAAAAATTTCTTTTTAAAATCTAACAATTCTGTGTATTCATGCATTTTGTGTAAGCAAAAACATCCCATTTTAAGTGTGATTCCTTTTAAAATTAAATGCCATACAGAGAAAGGGAAATCGTTCAGAGGCATAATATGTGTCTCAGTGGCAAGTGATCAGCACAGAGTTTCAAAGTGTAAATCAAAGCATTCTTGTAGTGAATGTGGTTTTTCGACATAACACTCTGCTTCACAGGCAAAAGGGAAATCTGCCAACGCTCCTGATTTATAGCGCGTCACCACTACAGGTCAGGAACTTAACCCCAACGCAGAGAGGAGTTTGCTACAGTTCTCAGGAAAATACAGCGCTTCCTCTCTTGTACCAGCCGGCAGAAACCGTAATTCTACCACAGCAGTAGTTTGGGTTTTGAATCATTCATACAGGAAGTTGCATCAAGCTCGCTTGATCTTGGATTCTGGTGGCATGTCACTTCGAATATCGTTACGCAAGATTTCGCAAACCGTTTAGAGGCTCCACAAAACAGAGTTAATTTTCCTATCTCCAGTTTAGACGGAAATAAAACCATAGTCAAGTCAGAATTCGCTTGCTACAATAATAAATGGCAACGGCTCATTTTCTACAACTTTAGATTTTCTGGTTGTCTCAAAATTACAGACTTTCTTCTGTTTCTCAAATAAACCTCAATAATTTAAAATACCTCAGGAACTGGCAGATCCAAATTTGGTGTTCCAGGAAAAATCGATTTGCTAATTGGAGCAGAGGCATTTTTTGACATAAAAATTAAGGAAAGGTATTCGCACATCGGAATAACGCACTTGTATTTCGTAGATCAGTTTTCGGATACATCGCAACCGGAACCACACATTCATACAAACAAAATCAATATTGCGGTTTCATATCAGAAATGCAAAACTTGGTGATGATGAATTTACAAAAGTTTGGGAGATAGAAACAATTAACGAAGGTCAAAAGCCATTAAGCAGGAAGAGAGGAATATTGTGAAAATCATTTATCAGATGACACACACGCACAATGAAGCCGCTCGATATGTAGTACAAATGCCGGTTAAAGACATACCACAAGGCTTAGGACACTCAAGGTTTAGCAATGAAGAGACTAAGATCAGCTTTGGAAAAGATTATCTAAAGATAAACAAATGGAAATTATATAGGGAATTTATGCAGCAATACTTGGAGCTTGGGGCATATGGAAAAGAAGATGGAAGAACATTCAGATGAAACATCCGCAAAACAATATTTGTTATTATCTTCCATCATGGAGTCAACGGCCTGATAAAACGCTACCAAATTAAGAGTTGTTTTTGTGGACAACTTCTACTACTTCAGGTTTAAGCCTAAATGACCTATATCTTGAAGGTGAAGTGAAGGAAGACATTTTTGAAATCATGACACGATTTCATAAACACAAATATGCTTTCACAACCGACATCAGATGATGTTTTCGACAAATTCTCATTGATCAGCTCAACGTGATCTTCTCAGGATTATGTGGAAACAAGGGCTAATGAGGAACCAGTCATCTATAGATTGAAAACTGTCACGTAATGGGACCGCCAGTGCTCCTTTTAGCAATACGAACACTTAAACAGTTAGCTATGGATGAAGCTTCTAGATTTCCTTAGCTTCCAAGTAGCTCTTCAAGACGCGTGTACATGGATGATGTAGTGTCAGTGCACAAAATCTTGACACTGCTCACCAGTACAATGCCAGTTGCAAAATATGCTGGAAACATGTAAGAGATAGAAATTACATAAATGGAATTCAATTCGAAGGGAGCTTCTTAATTCATCTACAGATCAAGAACATGTTTTAAGCCAGCTTTTAAGAATCAGCCATAAAACCTTAGGTGTTAGTTGGAAACCAACAGAACCTTATTTCTTCGAAATTCTCAATCCCTTCAATGACATCTTATACCAAAGGCAGTGTTTTAAGCGTCATAGCAAGACTTAACGACCCTCTTGGACTAATAGGCCCTGTTATCAGCAAAGCAAATCTTTCTACAAAAAGGTATGGCTTAGAAAATTGGTGGGAAGAATTCTTACCGGATGCAATCGCACCAGAGTGGCTCAATTTTGTGTCATCTCTAAAAGCCCTGGAGGAACTCAAAATAAGTCGATATATTCTTACAGATTCCTACGTGAAGCTCATGCTTTTAGGATACTCAGATGCTTCGGAGGCAGCCTATGGAGCCATGGTGTACATGCCTGTGTCAAGAAGATGGTACCACCACAACCAAGCTCATTGGCAGCAAATCTCGTGTCGCACCAATTAAAGGTCATCTCCATTCCTCGCCGAACTCTCAGCGTGTCTACTGCTGGCCCAATTAGTGGAAAAAGTTCGCCCTCTCTCTACAAAAGTACATTTAGCTAAAATGCATCTTGCACACTGATTCAACCATAGCAATTGCCTGGATCAACCTCCAGCTAATCAACTGAAAACATTCGTCGGCAATCGAGGTTTTCCAAGATACAAACTCTGACGGAAAACTTTGAATGGGAAGCACATACCTTCAGCTCAAAACCCTGCAGATATCTCATCTCTCGAGGTGTAAATCCTGAAGAACTTTCATCATTGACTCTATGGTGGGAATGGTCCCAGCATCTGAACATGCCTGAACAATTTATTGAACCTTCAATTACAAGTTCTGATAGCTTTACTTTGTCGGAACTTAAAAACAGTCTGATATCAAGCTTGACATCAATCTTGGATTCTAACTTTGAGAATGATCTTTTAAAATATTACAAATAATTATATGGGGAGTAGTGCATTTTTAGTTACATATTTTTCGAAGATTCCTGCATAATGTCACAAATGTCTCGCCATTCAAGGTCCCCTCACAAACGAGGAACTTCAGGAAGCAAAACTTTGTTTGCTTAAAAGGATCCGGGTAACAGTTTTTAACAAAGAAATTGAAATTCTTAGGAATGGGGAACTATTAAAGAGGTCAGTTAACTTGTTTGAATCCCTTTCTTGACCAAAAGAAAACATACTTAAGAGTTGGTGGTAGATTAAGTAATTTGAGTTTAACATATAGTCAGAGAATTTCCCATTTTGCTTCCAAAAGAGCCACAAGTTAACTATTTTAATTATGAATTATTACCGTTTAAAAAATTTGCACATGGGTGCTCAAACCCTACTTTATCTAGTCAGACAAGAGTTCTGGCCATTAGGTGCAAGTACTGCTAGACAAATTGTTCAAAATTGTGTTTTTGTTTCAAAAACAAACCTAGAATTTAGAACAAATTATGGAAATTGCCGAGAAAAGTATACGTTTCTCCTTTTACTCATGTAGGAATAGATTTTACAGGCCCATTTTATATTAAATATAAGGCCAACGAAGGATTTACCATAAATGTTATGTTGCAATTTTCATTTGCTTTTATTACCAAAAGCTATTCATATATAGAGGTTGTCACAAGAACCTTAACCACAGAAGCTATGATTGTGCAACTCTCAAACTGATTTTTTAGAAGGAAAAGTACTTCAATTTGTACTGATAATGCTGCAGAATTTCATAGGTGCAAAGCAGAGAAATTGCAACGTTTATATAATTTGATAAAAATCCATCAGATATTACTTTACCAGTGCAACAAATGAAGAATTACTTGAAATTTATTCCCCTAGATCCGCAATTTTTGGAGGACTTTGGGAAGCAGGTGTCACAAATCTTTTAAACATCATTTTAAAAGAACAGTAGGTGATGCGTCTAACATTAGAACAATTCATAACAATTACTACTCAAATAGAAAGTATTTTGAATATCGAATATATAGAATAATAATAATAATAATTACTCCCATGACCTCTGATCCTAATGATTTTGCAGTCCTCATCCCCAGGACACTTTCTCATAGGTAGACCTCTTCAAATTTTACCTGAGCCAGACTTAGGTAGGATTAAATTAGACAATCGTTAATCTCAATGGCAAAAAATTACCAAATTTGTTCAATTTATATGGCGCAAAAATGGAAGTTGAATTATCTTAATAATTTACAGGCTAGACATAAGGGCAATTTGAGAAAGAAAATGTAACTCCCAATTCGATGGTTATTTTAAAAAGATGAAAATCTTCCACCAATAATAGTAGTTTCAGGGAAAATTTTGAGAGATGGATTAAAGGTTCAGATGGAAGGTTAGGGGATTGTAAAGAGGGGATTAAGACACCTCAAAGATTATTTTTAAAAAGAGGAATTGCAAAAAATCTGTTTTACTACCAAGTGTTTAAATGTCTATTAATCATTCAAAATGTACGCATTAACCATTTTTATTCATATATTTTTTTGTTTATTTTAATGTGCAATTTTTCAAATTGATCATATTATTTTTATTATTTGTAATTTTTTGTATGATTTATGTAACATTATTTGTTTCTTGAAATGTTATTTCAACGTGGGCCGGGATGTTGGCGCTGCGATCGTCACCTCCCACCTCGCTCACCCTCACTTGTACACTCTTGCAAGGGAGACACTGCACAAAGCAGTCACAATAAATGTTTATGCCTTAAAACATGTATTTTTAATTGATTACAGTACCATTCGCATTAATACAGTGTATGCACAGTTTGAACAAACTCGTAATAACCTAGAAGAATTCATTAATGTAAATGATTATACAGCGGTATATCTGAAACTAGAAAATTATTGTATTCAATACAAGAAATGCCAATCATTTTGTTTAATAGTATGGTTAGCAATATTGTCCAAAATTGGCACTCTCAATGAACTATTTCAAGTAATCCCTTTAGTTCCCGATATTTGTCCAAGAACTTAAGAAAAAAATTAACATGTATTTGACGAAAAAAAAGTGCAAGAATAAATTCTATATTTAAGAATATTTTCCTGGATATTTGTTCCTATTGAAAATATTCATTTAAAGCATTTCATCGCAAATACTTGTAATGTCAGATCATCTCAGTTTATTATACCTGATTTTCGTTTACTTTGGTGACTGAAAGACCGGCATTTTCAAGTATTATTAGAGTTCGATCAACTTTAGCGATTTTTTTATTCCTTTGACTTTTTACTACTAGTAATATAGCTGTTGTAAAGATGTACACTGCTGGCCACCGTAAATGCAACACCCTGAAAGAAGCATGCAAATATCATGAGATTTACAACATGCATTAGCGGAGGTGAGATATGCAAATGATTAGAATTTCAGCACACATACACATCACGCATGCCTGTTGCGCCACCTCAAAGCTCTATTTAAGGTTCTATTAAGGCTCTATTAAGCTCTATCACTCCCCGCGACCATTAACGTTAGTATCGAGTGCACACCTGATCCCGGGCTTTCTCGCTTTAAATATTAAAAAAATAACACAATTGTTATTCATTAGAATTTTATATATTTTTTTATTACTTAACATTTATTCTAAATGCTAATTCTGCGAGGCTTAAAATTACAGTTCATTCTAAACTGTTTATAATATGGGTATTCATTTCAATAAATCATTTTACATTTTTGTATACATTGTCATGCACTTGGTTTTACTCTCCTTACAATTAAGCTATTATATCAATAATAATATATTATCATTTTTTTAAAAAATAAACTCGTGTTAAGAGTGGGTACTTCAGACAGTATAAGAACAAGTTTAATAATTATCAGTGATTTCCATGGGCTTGTCTTGCAGAGCAAAGTTTTTCAAAGGAAGGCTAAAAATTAGAAATTGACACTCAGTTATTTTTTGTTTATTAGCTCAGATCTATATTTTGTCTTCAAAGTAGCCATCGCAGAAAATCTGGATTCACAAAGGTATGTTGTTAAAAATGGTAATATTATACGAAATGCTTTTGTTTTCAGTGCAGAAAATTCAGCATCCATCTCTATCCAGAATTCAGAGTGATTTATTACAAAATTGCCCTTAAATTTCGTCACTGGATGTGAAATCTAGGAAGATCTCTTTTTCGGCAGTTGAGAGCCCTTCTGAAGTATTTTGAAATGGATCCCTAACCCATTCGTAACTTGCTATCAATTTGCCCTCGTCTGTGTACTTGTTGATGCTTTATTATCTTCGAATGCTCGCTGTGATTTAAAAATATATCTATGATTTTGTTTTAATCCACTGTCGCGTAAATACTTAATACCGTGAATTATAACTAACGCGTGAATTATGAAATGTACATTCAAGAGAGATTCGGTAGCTAATCGATTCGGCCAAGACTGACTAGAATTGTACAAAGTAAAAATTTTTACATGTTTTGTGCAGACGTCTGTTAGGTTGCCTACACTCACATGTACGTTCGCGAGGATGCCAGATGTAATGCATATGATAAGGAGCAACATAGATTAGGCTATTTTTTAATGACATTTGTACTTTTAGAAATGGATCTTGAAGGAAATAAATCTTTAATTAAATATTATTTCTCAATCTGTTTCAATTTAAAAATTAGAGAAAGAAAAATAAAATAATTAACCTATTACTTAAAATATATATTACTTAAGAGTAACATATATAAAAAATTTAATACTTATCTTATTAATACTGAATTAAGAACAAGTTTAATAAGTATTAGCGACTTCCATGGGTTTGCCTTGCAGAGCAAAGTTTTTCAAAGTTTTTTAGAAATAACCCTCTGAGTTCTTTTTCTACATTTAGCTGATATCTATATTTTGTCTTCTAAGCAGCCACCACATTTTGCAATATGTTCCAATTTAAAAATCAGAGAAAGGAAAAATAACATAATAATTATCCTATTACTTAATTATTATTATTTTTTTTTGCTTAAAAGTAACATATACAAAATTTAATACTTATCTTATTAATTTGTACGGTTTATAATTAAGATCGTGTATTGTAGCTTTAGCGTCAAAGGGCATTATTATTGCATTCAGTAATTTATTAATGTATAAGGGGGGCGCGATAAAAATTGTGATTGAAAAGGGGGGCGCCAGTATTGAAAGTTTGAAAAACACTGCTTTAGAACATTAGCTATATATTTTTATTAAAAATGGTTGAATTTTCGTATTATTTCTACTTATGTATATATTTTTTTAAAATGATAACTTTTTCGAGAATATTAATTACACAAGAAAACTCAAGAAAAGTTTTAATTTTTTTTTTCTGTCATGACAGAAATTTTAAAGTTTTTTGCTTCACTTAATATTGAAATATTAGACCTGTATGAAAACATGTGATGAATAAGAACTGAAATTATTTGTAAAAAATGCCTTAATTAAAAAAAATTACATGCATACATTTCAAAAGAAAAAAAAAATTCATTATTGTAATGCCTCAGAAATATCCTGCTTTATATGTAACATCTTCATTTTGTAGTAATTATTTTTCTTTTTCAAATAGCTTATTTCTTTAATCAAAAAGCTTTCTTTAGCTTTTTTTAATCTAAAAAAAAGGGGGATGGTCGAATTGCCTAATTTGTTTCATTTTTCAATTGAAATTTTTTCCAACTTCTAATTTTTAGGCGTACAAAACTGACATATCAATCGAAAGATAATAATGCAAAAAATATGTCTAAATAAAAATAATAATAAAAAAACGATATTTTGATCATTTCGAAAATACCGAGTCTTCTTAAGGAAAGTCAAATTTTGAAAATGCTTATCTTAAATAAAGTTCGAGTAATGACCAACACAACTAATCAAATTTATTTTGCAAATTTTAGCCAATTAATCAACACATGAAAATTACTTTGCTGCTCTTTTACATACCATTAAAAATACCGTTTCAAAATCAATGAAAATATTGAGCATTTTTGAGTATAATATGCTTGGATTATTTTAATCTATTGGGTTGTTCGGAAAGTAATTTCGTTTTTTCCCGACAGAGGATTTAATTGTATTTTTTTACACCCAACTTCACATTTATGCCGTATAATTTTTATTTGCTTTGAGAGCTCATATATAAGGCTTGTGTGAGAAAAATTCAATTAATTCTACGTTGCAGTTTTGGTTGGTGCCCTTTTAAATATGGGAGCGATAAAGCATTTTCGACATATCTTTCTGTTTTACACAGAAAAGGGTAAAAATGCTGTTTGCCGAAAAAAATT
>BMAV01019585.1:0-96238 GCA_019973955.1 Trichonephila inaurata madagascariensis
GTAAAATAACTCAAAACGAAACATTTTCTATTAACAAATTTTTTCTAATGATTCGACTTTTTCCCTCCATATTTTTAAAATACCGTATTTACTCTAATATAAAACCCCAATTTTCCCCAATGCTAATTTTTTCGGCATGGCTTGAATCAAAGGGGGAAAAAAAATAGTGGATTTATTTACAGCAATTACACTTTATGCATGTATTTATGATACGAAAAAAATAACAAATTTTCACTTTTTTTATTTTTTTAATATAATTTATTTTAATTTCGTAAAATTGATATCGATAAACCATTTTATAGTTTTTTTTTAATTTTCAAAAAAATCTTGTTAAAAATTTTGGGGGCTTCGAATCATGGCCCAAGATTCAAAAAATACGGTATTTCTATATTTTCCTGATGGACTATTATTGTCTTAGTAGGCGGTAACACCAAAATGTCTTGGCGGTCCACCAATCGATCGCGATCGACTTAATGCTCACTTTGGCTTTACACTATGTAGTTTTTCGTGCTTTTATACTTGACTGAAAAATTTTTTTGGACGTTCTGTGTTTTAAAAAATTAGAACATGGAAAAAAAGATAAAAAAACATCAATTGAAAAAGAAAACAACGGATGAGCCAATGAGAAATTTTCAAAAGTCTTAAGTGATTTTATTTTGTATTTGAAAACCGTTTGAAAAAATATTTGTGATAAATATCTTAGACCCATATGATATTTGGGATTTAAAGGTGTGAAATTTTATATATTAATAATTTATACCGAAAAAAATTCCCGGCGAATAACTCCCCTTTTTCAAAAAAAAAAAAAGTAAAAATTTCGGATGCGCATTATACCCGGGGTATAAAAACGAGGCATTAAAAAAAAAAGACATGATTAGCATAGAAAAGTTGTTTTCAGTGTATACCAAATGCGCTTTTTTGGGAAAAAAAATGACATTCCCTTAGAACATAAATTGCTGAAATTATGAAGAAACAATTAAAAACAAAAAGCATTGCTCAAGTATATTTCAAGTTTCTTCGTAAAAAAAGGGGTGCCATACGGGGGGAAATACCTAAAAAATTAAAAAAAAGGGAAACTTGAAGTTAGGGGGGCGTTATACGCCAGATTTTCCGGGAATTCAGCTAACTTTTTTTTTTTTAATTTTGTGTGTCAGACAAGGAAGAAAAACAGTTGTAAATATAGAGAATTTTTATAGACAATTACAAAAAATTAAAAAGTGGCTCCATATTTTAATTTAACTTTAAAATTTTTCCGTGTAATAATAAATTACGTAAGAAAATAAAACATTTCTAGGATACTAAAAAAATTTTCCGTGGAAAAAAAAACGTTTTTTAACCTACTTTCTCACTCTTCCTATTTTTCTCTTTCTATATCTAAAGGGTTTTATTAAATCATTTAAAAAATATATACGGGACCTATATGAAGAAATTAATTTTTAAAATTTTTGTCTGTTGTCTGTTGTTTGGCCCGGGTAAACTCAAATGGCTGGACCAGTTTTGACGGAACTTTCACTGGCAGATAGCTAATGTTACAAAGAGTAGCTTAGGTTACTTTTATTTTAGAAACAAAATTAGTGTTTAGCGAAAATAAAAGTAAAACCAAAAAAAGGAAAATATCCGATTAAAATAGGGATTATTTTTATTCCAAAAAGGGGTTATTTTTTTTTCCCCTTCTGTCTTAACTATTTCTAGCAGTTCAAACTTTTTGTTTGATTAGGTTGCTGTTGTTTTGTCCTTTGATCCTAATGATTTTACAGCCCTTACACCATCAACAGTGTCAAAGGTCATGCGTCCCTCTCTCCTTGCTCAACAAAAAACAAAGAAAAAATAAAACAAAAAAAACATGATTCAAAAGAAAGAATGACAATATATTTATAGATAAAATCTTTACATGGAATACATAATTATTAAGTTTTCGTATCCGAATTGAATAAACATTTTTTTAGTTGAATTTCCCAGGGGACGAAGTCGTGGGTAACAGCTATTTAATATAAAAAAATGCACCAGAAAGTAATATTAAGTATTACCATCCAGATACAAATTATTACATTTTTTTAAGCGTTTATTACACAAAATTTGTAACAATTTGTTACTTTTGCTGAGCAGAAGGTAGGTGTTATAAAAAATCACCCAAAATAGGTTAGGGGGTGTTAAAATAAACAAACAAAAAAAATTATCAGCTATTATATCTACAGACTTAAGATTTAGAAAACATTTTTTTTTTGTTCATCTGAAATAAAAAAAGTTTTTTGTTTTTTTTTTAAATTTTTACAATTAAAGAAAAAATTAACTCATTAAAAATTTTTTTATCATTCAATCTGTATTTTTTAAATTTTTCCCAATTCATTTTGTAAGAACGGGTATACCAGTTGTATATATATATATATATATATATATATATATAAAAGTAATATAAAAAAAAAAGGAAGAAGTACTAGAACCTACAGCCTAAAGCAGGAAGAAGGAATTCACCGACACAATAAATGTAGTACAAAAAGTCTTTTGACAAATTAGACCTATCGTTTAAAAGCTATCGCTGAATTAGGTCGCAAATTTTGGGGTTACAATGCTTTATGGACCCAAACCCCTTCCCAGTACAGCAGAAATTTCCACATAATAGGAAAAAAAAGTTGAAAAGTTTAATAAAAGGGAAAAAAAAACCGAAAAATTTTAAAATGAAGTAAAAAAAGAGAATAATAATGAATGTCTCAAGGGAGGAATAATAAAAAAACAATAATAAAAATGAAAATTAAAGAAAACTTAAGTTAAAAAAAATTGGGAAAACGAAAATTTACCCTTCCACTAAACCCCAAAGGGAAAAGGTAAAAATTGAAATGACTACACAAGACGGAAAAACCGTGGGGCCCCCGGATATTTATTTTGCAATTAAACAAACCACTAAATTTTTAAAATAAACTAAATAAAGGAAGTTTTAAAAAAAGATAATGAACAAAAGTTAAGAATAATAAATAAATAGAAATATATTACAAAGTAAATATACTTGGGGTGATCATATACTAACAGATAAAAAGAATTAAAATAAGGGAAAAAATTTTTTAAAAATTTTTTAAAATAAACAAATAGAAGGAATTTTAAAAAAAAAATATTGAACTAAGATAAAAAATATTTAATTAGAAATAGAAATATATTTATAAATAAATTTACTAGGGCTAATTGTGTATTCTAAACAATTATTGCAAAAATTCACAAAAATTACTTTTGTTTAAAACGTTATCAGCAATTAAATCATTGTTTCTTTTTATGAAATTTAAGATGTAATATTTTTTAAATATTGATAAGTGTAAGTTACTACCTTAAAAAAAGGCATTTTATAATTTTAAAAATCAAATGAATTTTATCGTAATATTACTTAATAGCAAATTATTTCAACATCAATTGAAAGGTCGAAAATTTAGTTGACTCATTATTATAATTAAGTTTTTACTAATTTTAAATAGTGGAGATAATAATTAAGGTTAGGAACAAAAGTCTACTATATATTACTAAATATAATTGTCATCTATGTATCTAAAAAGTAACAAGATTCATAACTACTACTTTCTATTTTCATAAAAAATGCAAGTAGATATTTCCTAAGCAGTTGCTAGCAGGTCCCCCTTTGTGGTAAACATTTAATCAAGCTGGATAATAAGCGTTATTATGGAAAATATAAGTTTCTTGTAATACTAATTCAATATAATAGAAATATATTTATCATATTTTAATATTTTATTTAAGAAATATTTGCTATATGCTATTTTAAGAATCTTAAACATGTCTTCTATATCCATGGAATTAAATAAATCTTCAAAATCACACAGAGGTATACATAGAAATAATTTCATTACCTCTTGCATATACTTTATAATCTCCATACTATTCTTAACAATAATAGAATTATCAATTTTGTCTATTGTAGATTGAAAAATATTTTGTAGCTTCTTTGCCCGGAAGTGTAATATAAGTTTTAAAACCATTCGTAATAGTTATAAATTTAACAGGAATTTTGTGAAATTTAGGAGTTAGGAAAATATGAGGGAATTTAATGTCCAAAATACGTAAATCTATTTTTTTATAAAAAGCAGAGATCTGATTAAAAATTTCTTTTGCTTGAATTTGATTTTATAAAAGCGGAATTATTTTGAAAATGTTTGTTTACAATCGTTAATAAAATACTTTTTATTCATCCACTTAAGTTCAAATATTTTTTTAAAATTTTTTAGTGGATAATACTTGAAATAGTACAGCTTTTTCAAATATTAATTCATTAAGTAAATTTAATTAATGTATAAATAGTAACAAACAAACAAAAAATAATAATCCAACACCATATATAAAAAAAAAATCACTTGTTGTGTACCTGTAACGCAACGGATAGCACGTTGGACTTCTAATCCGAAAGTCATGGGATCGAATCCCTTCTGGGATGGCCTAGTTTCTGAAAAATGTGTGACTTACGAGTTAATAAATAGTAACAAACAAAATAATAGTCTAACTCTATATATAAAAAGGATAATTGAAAATTGCTAAGAGTTTTATCACAATATTTTGATTCTGTCCTATGCATATACATATTTTTATTAATTGTGACTATTAATAAAAAGTAACTAAAATAAAACTTTTCTTTGTTGGCCTAGGTAGGATTTAACTTATTATTTTTTTTATATTATATGTTTTACTATTCTCCCAAAATTTGCGTCTCAATCCATTAAGTAGCCGCCCATCCAGTATAGTGGTTAATGACGCTAAATGAGGCGTCGTTGGGCTTGGATTCGAATCTCGGCGAAGGCTTGGATGTTTGTATTGTAATACTTAATGACTTTAAATTCCTTCTTTCCATTTTAATGTGTGCTTCATGCTTCCTTCTGTAAGCCCCCGTGAGGTACTTTGTGGTGCACGAGAATTTAAAAATGTTATCAATACTAAAAAAAAAAAATTAAAAAAAATATTTTTAAGTAAAATTCATGGAAATGCACACCTGACGCTTAGAAATATTGCTGATTATTAGAAGCATGATTTAATATTTTTAATTAGACATATGTATTGTTTATGTATGTATATATTGTTGTTTATTAATGTTTTTAGTTAGAAACATTTAACGAAATTAATTATTTAAAGCTATTTTTTCAAAACAAGTTGCATTTCTATGTTTTAAATGGGAATCTTCGTGAGTGTATTGAAAAGATAACTGTATGACGAATAGTTTAACAAAATAATTTTATCAATCGATTTTGAATATCTAATTAAAATCTTATGCTTTTAAAGGGATGAAAATTAAAAAAAAAAAAATGTTTGGTACATTTTGAAGCAAAATATGATAAAGAAATAAACTTATCCAGAACATTTATAGTATTTATCAAACTCAGGTTATTTATTTTCATGTTTTTTTTTTTTTTAAAAATGAATGAAAAGGCTACTGAATATAAATCACAGTTTCTTTGAAAGCTTGAGCGTTTAAGAAACAATTAGCAAAATTCTCCTTCTTACATATAAACTTCATTTAAGCTTAATTTAACTCTTTTAAAAATATAAATATATGCTTCAACCTAAGTAAGCGTTAAAGCAAGTTGTTATGAAAAAAAATCTGCTTATTATAAAATTAAATCCTTCTAGCAAGTCAATTAGCAGAAAAAATTATAAAAAATGCGTACTTTCTCATTAATTTTGAAAGAAAAAATTGCTGTGTTTTCCTAATTTACCACCCACCTCCGAAATAGACATTTTCCTATTCCTTTTCACTATAAAGTTCTCTTAATGATAAACATAAACACAGTCACTTGATAATTGAAAAAGCAGAAATAAACGAGTGAGGAAAAAAGAAGTAGGAAAAAAAACATTGCATATTGTTCGAGTCAGTAGTGCGTACGGTAATTTATTTCACTTCTGGTTAGCTCTAGCTTTCTTCTTTTGTTTTTGGAAAAAAAAAAAAAAAAATACTTGTTCTGGTTTTATGTAAGGCTGAATCTCAGTAAATGAAAGGAGAAAAACAATAGATCCCTTCATCAAAATGGAGGATTAGATCTCAATTAAGGAGTGGGATTTTGAACAAAATCCACACTATGCGTATTAATCAATATAATTTTTCCTGATAAAAGTATTTTATTTGTATCAGTAGTATATTTATCACATAAGTGTCTTTTATCCATTTTTGGAGAACTTAAAGTTTGTGAATAACTCTGATAACGATAACTTTGATTTTAAATTACCTTTGGGTTTTTTAAGGCTTTCCCGGGGGGTTTTTTTTAACCCCCCAAAGTATCCCCAATTTGGAATGCCAGAAATTTTTCTTACCAATTTTTAACCCAAAGTAATTTTTTTTGAAAATTAAAATGTTCAAAAATTTATTGGGGGGGAAATTGGAAATTGCATTTACTTCCCCGTGTTTGTAAAAGATTAAAAATAAATTTTTTTCTTTTATACAATTATTTAAAATAATACTTTTCGGGGTAACTTTTTTTTGGGTTTATAAAAAAAAATTTTTGTTTTAAAAGAAAAATTTTTAAATTTTATTTAAATTAGTTTGTCCATTTTTTCTAAATTTAATAATTTTTTTTGATAAAAACAAAAATACTTTTCTTTTAAAAAAAGTATAAAGTTTTTTTTTTTTATAATTAAATACACGTGTTAAAAGTTTGGGGTGTTCTCTACACCCGATAACTAAGTGCAAAACAGGCGCGAGTGACCACGGGTTAAGTGGAATCATATGATCCGACTGAAACTTAACTGTTAAATCTATTGGATTTAGTTTTAATCAAAAATTAGTGATCTGCAGAGAATTTGTTTTTGTTCATCTTTAACCTCAATACGTGTAATGCATAGTGTAACAAAGAGTTTAAAACATTATTATATTAATGAAAAGTTTTCAAAATGTTTTTGCCAAATGTTATATATAAAGGATGAAAGTATTTATGAATAATTTTGCATCACCATAACACATTAGGTTGGTTTAAAGTACAAGGAAAGACGAACACAAATAAAATTATTTCATTGAGAATTAAAATAATAATAATAATAATAATTCATCTGTTGTACTGGGAATAACTTTATCTGTCTTCAATAAAAAAAATTCTTTGATTTTGCTTCATCCAAAGAATAAATAATAACATGTGATATATATACAGGAATTCAGATTGTGACAAAACTAATTATTCTAAATATCATTCAAATTATGAAGATCACACATAAACCAGCACCACATACTTAAAAGATGCGATACAAAGTTACGTTTTTTTAATGAATAAAAAGAAATGGTGGACAGATCATTTTACCGAATTTGAATTTTTTAACTAAAAATTTACATGAACAATGGCTGCCAAAACGCATGTATTTTAAATACTGTTTATTGTGAATTCCGAAACAAATTCTAGAATGTTAGCGAAAGGAAATAAAATTGCTTTCAAACTAAGGAAATTTTCAGATTTTCTCTGTATATCTTTGTATATATTAATTCAGCATAGTAAAAAATAATACTGAAAACTATCTATTATTGAATTTGAATTTTATATATATATAATCATTTAAATTTCAATACATTGAGCTTTAGTTCTTTTCTATGTTTTTATTATTAATTCTCACTGGAAATTTTGTGTTATATTATTGATTTCAAAGATTGTTTTGGATTAAACTCGTTGATAAATGAAATCAGGAGCAATTTTCAGTTTTTAAACATGTAAAGATATATAATTAAAAGACATAGTTTTAGAGCTATTTGCCTTGTAGAAGAGAAAATGTAGGTGTTAATTATAGAAAAAACTACAAAGCTTACAAACAGAAAAATACTTTAAAAAAACATTAAATGAATTATTAACTAAACTTCCAATGAATCATTTGAAATTAACTATTTGTTCACAAACAAAATTAGAAAAGGAAAACAAATACTTGCAAAACTTTTGATACATAAGTAATTCATTAATAAAATTAAAAGGTACTATTTTAGTTCCAATATAAACAATATTTTTAAAAATTCTAAGTGATATAAAACCTAAAAAAATTAATCAGGATTCAGAAAAGATTAAATGGAACAAAAATAGAAAATATTCATACAAGAATTTGTAAAATCATCCTTAACAACATTTTATGCAATAAAAATGAAAATTGACTCTATAAATGTTAATAAAATGTATCAACTGGTTTTCTTGATATTTAATAAGCAGATATTTAAACTTTTTTTTATCAATTCCTTTTACTAGCTCACTCTCTCCCTATATTTATTCATTTATTTATATATATATTTTTCTTGTTCAAAAATTTTCAATCGATAACTAAATACTTTCTATTCATCTAATCAACTTCAAATAATTTTTTTGAACTTGTAGGGGCTGACACTTGATGTTATTACAGTTTTTTTCAAATATTAAATCCTTAATTAAATTAATTACCGGTTTTCAACTATAACTTAAAATCGTCTCCATTGTTGTAACAATGTAACTATTAAAACAATGACAAAAGTTGTCGTCGAAAACCAGTTTTTCACCCAAACCGGGTGTGCATTTTTACAACAATGCAGACAAATCATGGTCTTTTTTCAATTCCTACTATTAGTTCACTCTCTCTCTCTCTCTCTCTCTCTCTATATATATATATATATATATACATATATATCTTATTCAAATTTTCAATATAATAAAAATACTTTCTTTTTATCCATTCAAAGTAGGAATTTATTTATTTTTTTATATTACATGTTTATTCTAAAATCTTTGTTATGAAATATTATAAATACTTGCTATGTAATATTCCTGTAAGTTATATAAATTAACACATTAAAATACATATCTGTATACTTATTATTTCGTTAGAAACAATAATTAATGAATACTAATGAAAATATATTAAATAATTAAACTTACGACAGCGATCCGTTGATCAATAAAGATTTCAATTAAAATTTATCATCAGATAATAGGAAACATGACACATAAATAAATTATGTTCAGACAACTATTGCCTGTTTTATTTCTTCATATCATTAAATCTATTCATTACAGGATGTTTCTAAAAATTGTGGCTACAAGAGGGGGCTAGCTCAGGTGTCGTCCTCGTCATTTGACTGTGATTCAAAATTACGAGGTCCGTTGCCAAAAGCTCTCGAGTATAACTTAGTACGACGTTAATATTCAATCTCTTACTCAACAAATTGTGTAAAGTAATATTCTAAAACGGATGATGCACTCGCATATGCTATGCTTCCGTGTGCTAACTTCAGTTAACAATGAATCTGTTTTACGATCAGCAGTAACTCTCAATTCACAAAATACGGAAATGTATTTGAGTGATCTCGTTTTCTTCGAAAACATATGTGTATCCTTTCTTTGTACGGGAACAATAATTTAACTTCTATAAAAAACAGCTTACACAAAAATGGATTTTATCTTCTTTTATCAAATAGCCGTTACTATGACAAGACTTCATTTTTACTTTTAGATGAATTTAATAAGATCCTAATCCTGTGACGGCTCACGCGTCCTTTCTCTAACATAACCTCTGTGTTCTTTGACGGCCAAGATTAATGGCAAATCTTTTCCAACCCAAATCCAAGAAGTGAAACGATGGATAGATGCAAATAAGATAACCTTTAAAAGGACAGAAGTTTTAGTAAGCGCGATGGCAATTTAGAGAAAGTTCAGTGTAGAAAAGTAGAAGTGTAATTTGACGGCTTACCCAAGAATCACGGACAATTCGCCATTTTCACAAGGTGCATTTCCATTGCACTCGAGCATAGCTGAATATTTGAAGTTGATTGGACCGTTGCTTGGAATTCAAGGTAGGAAGATTATTTTCCGAATTCGAAGTGTTATTAGGATTGAGAGAGGTGTTAATATAATTATATAGATAAGTGATCCAATTGCGCGATCTGTGTTAACTACGGCTACGTGTTTTGGTTTATTCTCACTTAATATAAGTTTGTTTGATATATAAGTAATTTTAAAGAAACTTTAATAATATATTTAAGAATTCTAAAATGTCTCTTCATTTCGAGAATCTCCCCCTAACTTACGTGAAACCCCCGATATGGTAAAAAAGAAACCATATCACAATCAAATCCCAAACCGGGCCCACCAGCCTTTTTCAATGGCCGGTCATGATCCAATCCCGAAAATTCAGTTATTTAAGAACAATGAATAAAAATTTGGGTAAAATTTTTGCGTCGGGCGTACAGCGTGAATTGATATTCTTTTCTATTTGTAACGGTTGGTTAGTGATAACGGACAACAGTAGAGAGCCCAATTTTTTTGGGGGTGGGACTATTTTTTTAACAATCCTTCATACCTTGAAAACCAAAAAGGATTCGAACGTTTTGGAGATTATGTTTTAGGGGAAAACAAACAGGATCAGTCTTGTTTGATTTGTCACGGGGTCGGCTTTTAAAAAAACCAGTAAATGAAATCATTCAATGACACCCCCCTTTTAAAAACTTTTCAAGAGATTAAATGGGTTTATTGAATATCTTTACAACAGCAACAAAGTTTTTTTGTCAGTTTTAAATGTCACAGCGGAAAAAAGGGGGAAACCCATGGTTTGTTATATTATTGATAATCAAGAAACCCTTTTTACAGCAGAAATTGTGAAAGAGCGTTTCAGAAATTCTTTTAATTTAGTGTTAGAGACCAAAAATAAAAAAAAAAATATTTAAAAAAAAAAAACCCTTAAAGAAGCAAAAAGTAGGGTTATAATATTTTCATCAATATTCTATATTTTAAATTTCCCAAAGTTATCTTGATCTTAAAACCTCCCCCCCTTTAACCTTTTGGGGGCCCGCGTGAAATAGCTAACATATGTGTGGGGTTCACGTGATATGTTAACATGTATGCGTCCCCCAGAAAAAAAATTGAGTACCCCGTCCAATCTAAATTGCATTTTGATTTCTTAAGGGGATCCATCGTTGAAAAAGATTTTGAAAGGTATAAATGGGTAATATTTTTTTTTATTTGTGTCCTTAGATAGAAAACGGGATAAAAATTTTTGACTATTATTACAATAAAAGTTATTTATTTTTAAAAATTTTTACAAAAATGAAAATAGTATGACATTTTTAAAAACTTTTATGAAATATTTCTATTATAACAATATTTTGCCTGTATATAGTTTAAATCTTTATACAGAGGTGAACTGGAATTTTTGAAATATATAACTTAGAAGTGGATTTATCCATATTTTACGACAACCGAGGGGAGAAATTTTAGGATAAAGCACTGATCATTATTTCAATGGGTGGTAACTTTGAAAATAATGTGAATTTTTCAAAAACCCTAGTTCAGACTCTCTGAAGAATTTTTTACTTTATATAAGCAAACTATTATTATTATCGAAGCATTTCTTATAAGAGAAGAACGTTTTGAAGAAAAGTTATTCTAAGTTAATTTTTGCCAAAATATTGTATTTAAATAATTTTTTTTGTCATAATATATCCTCAAAATAATTTTATACATGTATTCTAATCTAATTGACACTAAATATCATGAAAATTATCCATTTTTGCGCTTTTTACAATCCCGGATCTGAACGTAGTAGGATACTTTATGATTTTATACTTTGAAAAAATAAAATATTTTACGTTAAAAGAGCTTGGATTGTTTCTCTTCAGGGAACTTTTCAGTTTTAGTTGCATGACTTAAATTTATTTAGATATATATCACTTAGTTTAAAAACATAGGTTAACATAAAAAAATACATTTTCGTTTCTTTTTAATTAGCTTTTAATTATTCAGTATTTTTCTTACACATAGAAAGAATTTTTCTGATATTATTATTTTTTTTTTTTATTAAACATTTTCAACTTTTAATCGTGACATATTCAATGGAATAAAGATTGCTAGAGGGAAAAATAAGTATTCTTCTGAAGGATTTCAACCTACAGGGCTTATATATTAGTAGGATTTTTAGTGATGGGAGCTCTCTTATATTGCATTACGTTGACATCTGCTAACCAGTAATTTTAAGTTACATTTTCCACGATAATTAACTCTTCTTTTTTGCCGTAGAGATAATTCAACTGCCAATACCAATTGAAAATCATGCAAATTTAAATAGCATAACAACATTAATATAGGTAAATTTAAACATTGATGACTAAGTGTTTATACTTTTTCACATGTAGCATTACAGCGTGAATTAATTTTGAATAAAAAACGAATCAAACTCATTTAATTGTTGAAATATTATTCCGTAATTATAATTTATATAATATAATATATAATATTGTGTATTCCCATTTTATAAAAAAAAATTTTTACATCTATTTTTTTCTTAATTTGTTACATTTGCTACTTATGATAACTATTTTCTTAACTTAATGAGTTTTATTAATATTAATTATTCAGTATTATTTATTAATAATTTTTATTTAAAAACCTCATCATTATTAATTCAAATAAATAAATAAATAAAGCAGCTACTTTTTGTGTTTTTATACATTATTTAATTGCTTTTTAAAAATTTCTAACAAGATTTCTCTCTCTAATATAATTCATTTAAAGTAAATTTAAAATGTGATAAACATTATTTTTATTTTTACTCGATTTCTCTATTTTACAAAAAAATTTAACTAAACTAAAACTTCAGAGAGAAAATATGTGACACTTAATTTCTTATGCCTAAAAAAAATGGTTGACTTGAATTTGTTATGAAATTGCAATTATTCCTATTGTTGAGGAATACACCAAATTTAAGCACTATCACTGGTTGACTTTATAGTTTGTAATACATTTTAAACTTAATCGATTTTAAGTATTTATAATTACACAACACAAAGTATCTATCCCACATCTATATTTACAGGTGTAGAGATTGTTTTGCCATTGTAGTTGAATAAAGGTTTTTATACCAGATAGCCCAAAAGTAACCGACGATTTTTTAAAAAAAATCATTTAAAAAAAATGGAGTGAATATTAACGTTGCACTGTTCCACTACTCGAGGGTTTTGGACGATAGTCCTCATAATTTTAAACCGTGGTTGAGTGAAGAGAGCCACACCTGAGCTGGCATCCCCTCTCCGGATTTTCAGCGGTTCGAACGCACCAGTCTATTACATTGACCACTATCTCACAAAAAAAGAATGGAAGGCCATAGAAATGTAAGGTTTGCTGCATTCTGCTTTAGTAATCAAGGAAACTATTCTCACCAAGTTTCAAAATTATCAAGCTTGTCAACAAATGACGTTTCTGACTGAGAAATACTATTAAAAAAATGTTTTATGCCCATTCTTCAGGCGCGTCCGGCACTCTGGAGAGTTGACATGTGAGTAAACCATTCTCTAAATACTCTTCACAATGCTAGTGATTCTAAATGAAACTGACATAAAACACTTTTTTCGTAGTTTTTCTCTGTTAAAAGTGCCACCTGTAGACGAACTTTGTAATTAATTTTGCATTTTTGAATTTTATGGCCATTTTTTTTCCTTGCGTGTTACAATGAATAAAAACATTTTCGAAATACACGCTATAATGCTGATGTGCTGCACGAAATGGACATGAAACATTTTTTTAGTTTTAGATGTCAGAAAAGCCATATCTATTTACGAATTATATAACTAATTCAGTGGTTCTCAAACTTTCATTACTGGCAACCCAATTTTCAATCATAATTTTTATAGTGCCCCAAAAAAATAATAATGTATTGAAAGCAATAATAATGCACTTTGGCGCTAAAGCTGCAATACGATCATAATTATGAACTGTACAAATTAACAAGATAAGTATTAAATTTTGTATATGCTACTTTTAAGTAATATATTTTATTTATTTTTACTTTTTTTAGTTCGATTCAGTATAAAAGCGTGTTTTTTAGTTTGTTTTAAAACTATAGTTTATTTTTTACTATACCCGATAAAAATCACAATTCCAGAGAATAATTTAATAAAGAGGAAAAAAAAAAAAAAACTTACCTACTTTGAAGGACTTTTCAATTTTTCTTTGATAATTTGAGAAAAAATCCAATAAAACTAAAGAAAATGTTCCAAACGTGCGTGTCATTAATAAAGGACATAAATCACAGACACCTTTTGCTAACAATACAGGAACGTTATTTCCCCCAAAAACTGTCATATTTTGTTCACATTTTTCTAGTTTTGCTGTCGTTTGATGGTCTACAAATAGCATTTTGAACTTTTTATTAATTGTGTCTTTTTGACAAGGCGAAGTGCTACATTTATGGCTTCATAGTTTTCTTCGAGTTCTTTAGGCAGCATTTGAAAATTTCAATTCAACTTAAACGTTTCATGTCTATCACTTTTCGCGCATATTTACTTTCGCTATCTTGATTAATATGCATTATTTCAGCAGGTTCTATAATTGCTTGATCAGTTTCAACTTCCTTCAATAGAGATCGCAGGTGCCCATTTTTTTTTTTTTAATATTCTGCACATTTACATTTATAAACCTTAAAAAGTCGTACAACACAGCAATCAAAACCACAAAATTGTTCATGGGGGAAAGTGTAGCATGTTCTAAAAATAATTGAGTAAAACGTTTTTCATTATGCATTATATGTTTCAGAATACTCATAAAAATACATCTTGGCCAAATAATCCTTTAAAGTGCTCAATATGCTTATCCATCTATCATAAAACTCATTCACACGGAAAAAAACGCAACAGAAAAATATTATTTACAACTTTCCTAAAAGAAAAAGAGACGGAGTGAAACATACCAGTAAGTTTGAAGGTGAAATATATGATAATCAAAAGTAGTATTTTAGGGGTTAAAAGAAACGTAATAAAAAAAATCTCATCGTGGAATTACAGTAAAGCAAACAAAATGTCTTTTTTATTTGGTTATAGGATCAAAGATAGCTAATGACCGTTTGAAGTGGAATCTTTTATTTTTGCTGATCACCAGATGATAAAAATAAATTATATCAGTGTAAATGTGTATTTTTTATTATGTCAGAAAGCATTTTGTTTTACTTCATTCCAAAAAATTATCTTTTTAAGCCTTTTATTTTCAATATGCTCGCTCCCCTCCCAGGGGGCACGCCCCACAGTTTAAAAACACTGAACTAATCTTAAAGGTGGGAATAAGTTCCCTAGATACCAAAGTAAAATGCAGCAAATCGTACATTTTTATCGCCCTCTGTTCTTTTTTAATTTTTCTTTTTAGATCATCAGTTATTTTGGGATACCTGGTATGAAACCTCAAAATTATTATTACTCACATTTTGCTGAATAGTTTTAGTCATTTTTATATCTTGCAATTATCATATGCATTTATCTTTCTCATTAGTATCAACCTACCTCTTTTAGACGGAATAAATCTGTTTACATCTAAAGCTTAGTTAAGGTTCCCATTCTGGGTTTTCGTGGGTGCCAAAGCCAATTGCAAGCACAATCATCCACACATGTTCTCTATCCAGAATCAGACATGTATGTAATATAGTAGGTAATAATTGTCTGAAATCCTCATCAGAGAAATGCTGTGTGGAACACAATCCTAATCAATATTGTTTCTGTCAAAACATCCATTTTATGATTATCTTTGCGAATAGATCGTATTGTCATAGGAATTATTTTCCGAATATTGATAAATTCCTAATATTTTTGTTCAAGTATTACTTAAATACAGTGTTTCTCATACTGTGGGGCGCGTCTCCCTAAAGGGGCGTGATAGTCCTGCCAGGGGCCCGCGATTATATCGAGAAGTCAAAAATAAAATATTATTTTAAAAAATTATTAATTTACTGAAAGAAAGTAAAACAAAATAATTTATGACATTATAAAAAATAAAAAACACACATCTGCACTGACATTATATACTTATATATATATCACTACCGCACAATGCATTTGATCATTGTTTCATCAATACCAAGTTGAGAACGTGTTTAATAATTACTAGTGACCCATGGGCTTGTCATAAACAAAATTATATACAAAGTTCAATATCTTGATAATTTGTACGGTTTATAATTCAAGTCGTATTGTAACTTCAGTACATTATTATTGAATTAAATACATTGTTATTGTGTGAAGGAATTGTGTGTAATGAAAATTATGATAGAAAATTGGATCTCAAATACTGAAAGTCTGAGAAGCATTGCTTAAATATTTTATAAAGTGAAAAATTTGAGGAATAATAAAGAATTTTTCAGAGTGATTGTATTTTTTTAATAAATGATATTCGGTTATAGGATTAAAATTGATATTTTATGAAACACATTTTAGAACCTGATTTTGGAAAAAAAAAAAAATAAAAAAAATTAAAATTTTAGTTTTATCTTTGAACCCATAGTGCAAATAAGACTCGAATATTGCAATCTTGTTCGTATATCGACTTTTATTATTTTTCTTTTCCAATAGCAATTTCGAAATAGTACATCATGTTTTTAACAGTAAAAATATTTATTTATACTTTTTGACTTCATTTATACTTATAAAATTGAAATTTTCTTTTGTCTGATACATTTGGAAGAAAGGGGCTGCACATAGCCCAACATTGCAATTTTTTATTACACGAGTCTCTTTTACTTTCCTCTTCTCTTTGCTGTTCCTTTTAGCTCAACACACAGCTGGGTATCTTATGGGAGCTTTTACTTTTGAGGGGGGACTGAGAAAATGACGTTCCGTAAGTCGTAGCGTTCCAGAAGATTTTGGTCTATCCTATTTTTTCATAATTCTATCACTAAGATATCTTTCTACTAATATGCTTCTGAAATCTACATCTTTTTTCCACCTCAATTTTTTCATATACAAAACTTAATTCACACTCCTTTTCCTATTTCATTTTGCATACATTAAAGTTTCCATCATATTAATTTAATCTTTGAATAAATAGTGCTATGGAATTGTTTTTGATACGCAAAGTGGTCTTTTCAGGAACGCAATCAATTGCTTATAAAAATATATCGCACTATTATAATAGATCATAATAACAAAAATTGAATCCATTTATTTAGTTAGTAACTTATCATATTATTATGTTCAATTTAAAATTATTTTTAATTTCGGGGTTTGTTTAACTAAGGCCAAGGAACAATCAGACTTGATAATATAATGGTAATAAAAAAATAAGATCACTTATCTAATCTCCTGAGTGCTTTTGCTTAAGCATTTGTTTAGTCCTTCCTCTTGAAATAACAATACTAAGTAAGGTCACCGGTCTCTAATACTATGCTTTATTTCTATTTTCCATTTTCAACCAGCCTTCAGGGCATGCTTTTCCCAAGTGTTTGGATGGTGGAAAGGGTATTTTCTTCCACTCGGCATGGAGAAGGCATGCACATTTTTACCGATTTTGAATAGTTGCTGTACCCTTTAATTCTGCGATCCAACACGTTCTATAGGTTTTCTATAGGATTCAAGTCTGATCAGGGCTAATCTGGTCAGTTCAACCCATTATCATCATATTAATTCATGGTGGACCATCACAACGTGACAAATGGTGTTGCTATTCTGGAAGTACAATGATCCAAGTAGTAAAATTGCTACAGCGTAGGAAGCAAATTGCTATCTAAAATAGTGGAGTGGAAGTCAGTGATAAGCTTACACTGAATTGGGATTAAAGAACCACAAGAAACATCCCCAGATCCCTAATTCCTCCTTTGCTGAACTTTGTTGTTGGCACTATTCATTCTGGCCAAAGGCATTCTACAAGCATACGCCAAAACCAGACACCGCCCTCCAACTGGTAGAGGTTGAACTTCCCTCTAGTAAAACTGTTTTCACTCCTCTGCGGTCCAGTTTCGAAGTTCCTTGAATTAGCTCAACGGAACTGCGTGGTTGAATTTTGTAAACATAGGCTTATGGGTAGCAACACCACCGTGGAAACCAAGCAAGTGTATTTCCTTGTAAATGGTAATTATCAAAACCAGAGTTCCAGATACTTGTTCGAACTCCTGGAGTACGTGGAGCATTTTTTGGACAGTACTCGTTGGACTCTATCTCGTAAATTCGTTGGTTTGCCGGGTCAATGCAAATTGCGACAATCACCACTCACCCTGCACTTTTAATCATAAAAGCCATGGTCAATTTCTGAATGCTTAAGAATAGACCATTTCTATGATAACCGACAGTTACGCCTTCTTGAATTCAGACGGCGCTGAATTTCGGGGCAACTTGCATTCAAGTATTACCAATGCTGTTTCAATATGCGAATTGAGAACAGAAGGCGTGGTGTAAATCAAGACCGCAGATATTCTCGCTTGTATGGGTGTCCAAATACTTGTTGGTAGACAGTGTATTAAAGTTATGTAATAAAAATATGTCCATAGGAGTTTTAAGTTATTAAATAAATTAAAAATTAAAAAAAAAGAAATATTTTTAATAGATCAAAAAAGGTTAAATTTGTTATGATGAATTTTATTGTTTTGGCTGTTCATGCAATCTTTTCAACAACCACTTACAAATTTTATAACATTTGTACTGTTAAAAAGAAGCAAACCAGTCACTTCCCTATTTTTGTGCCATGTCTGTTTTAAGAGAAGAAGCATATTACCCAACCACTTAAAAAAAATTCTTAAGCCGTAGAACTAAGTCTTTATTACATCTTGTCAAATGTATTGAGTACATGAAAAATAGTAAATGTATAAAAAAAATATATTTCTATTTGATGATTAATTTCTGAAATGAGCATACTGGAAAAGAAATAATTTCCAATTTCAATTAATCTACTTGCACTCCATTGTTTTCTTGATTTATTTCCCCGCATTATTTATTTATTTTTTTTATACTTTCCTTTTTTACTTTCCTACGTACGCCCGTTTTATTATCGGATAATTTTGTTTATGTGTATTTTTAAGCGATTAGGGATATGAAAGAGGAAGGGTAAATTATCCCTTTCAGAGTCTCGTACGAAATTAGAGCTTTTTTTTAACTGCCTTCATAACAGATAATTAGGATGAAATATTTCTTCCGTTTTCCTCTTCCTCTGTCCAGATTTTTAATTCAGACATATTTTTCTATTTTGCAACTTTTTATACACATTTTTCACAAAATTTTCTTTCGCACTCTTTTACCCAAAAGAATGCATGTGTTAATAATAGATAAGTGGAATAAGAGCGATTAAATTCAGTGGAATTTTTCAATTAGATAGAAGAAGACAACAGCCATATTTTTAAGCAAGCTGTTCTTTCATGTTACATTAATTTTTAATTTTAAACTTAGTCGCTGGTTTTTTTTCAGAAATGGTAAAAATACGAGTCAATAATGTGTTACGTATTTTATCTTTCTGAATTAAAGTCTGCCAAAAGATAGCTTTATTCAATAAGATAAAAACAAAAAATATCTGTTTTGACCGAATTTGATCATATCAAAGTGTTCGGATATCTCAAGAAAGTTCCTTATTTGTAAAAGTCACTACTATATATTTTAAATTATGAAATAAACACACATTAAACGGCGTTATGTGCTTAGGGATCTCATTGTATTTCTGTTATTTAATTTGAAATGCATATACCTAAACTATGCAAAATGCTATAATTTGTTTTGCATTTTACCGAATTTTAAATATTTGTTTATGTATATGGGTTGTATGGGTTATTTGTATATGGATGTTTCATTGATATGTTTTACATATTAATACTTGAATTCAAGGGAAACAAAATATAATACTTTAAACCATAAAGCAAAAATATATTCATTTTTAGTAAAGTGAAATATATATTTTTCATTCAAATATTTATACCAGTGTTTCTTAAACTTTCAATATTTGTGACTCAATTTTCTATCATAATTTTCAACGCGCTCCCCTTGTACAATAACAATTTATTGAATGTAACAGTAATGAGCTATGTCATCAAAGCTACAATACGACTTAACCCTCTAAGCGGTCTGCACGTAAAATCCTGCCATTCTAGAGATGCTTCAAAAATACACCACACGGATTTTATTGCCTTCAAGTAAGATTCTCAAAATCGTTTGAGCCGTATTTTTCCGAACTCCTTTCCCCCTTTTAAAGGTTTTAACATCAAGAAAGATAATTAGGAAGGGTCACCGCCACACAATAGAAACTGACAGGAAGTTTTATGGCTCGTGGAGAACCCCGTTCTTAACCTGGAGCAATCGTAAAAAACTGGGAAGAATTTATCCTTAGTGTACGAACCCCTTAAGAACTGTCACCTGTATGGTGCTCAAAGCTACGGCTAACGACAGGCGTCACTTAGCCCTTTGCCATGATGAATTTCATGGGCCTTGATCTGGCCTTTGCCGATCAGGTGGCATTAGTAACAACAACAACCCCTTAAGAGTTAGTGTTTATAAGCATGATTTGAGATTGTATTGGGTTTGAATTAAATAAACTCTTTGATGTATTTTTCACGATATAACCATTTTTTTAAAGTTTGGAAAGCCCCAAAGCATAAATAAAAAAAAGATTATGTATTCACTTTTCGTTTTGTATTAATTTGAAGCTTTGACAAGTTGGTGTGTGGGATGATAATCTGCTATTTTACATAGATGGAAAAATTACTTTTTAAGAGCTTTCTTTGCATGATAAACTCACATTTTATCCTTCCTCTTAAATGTATCAAACGAAATTAAGTTTTTATAATATATCACTCTCTAAAAATATCTATAAATGTATTCTATTGCTTTTTTTAGTTTTCTTAGCTTTATCAGTACTTTCAACTTTTAAAACACGATTGATAACATGTCAAATAATAATAACAATAAAAACAAACGCTTCAAATTTTAAAATCTTTTAAAGTTTAAATATTAAAAATGAATAATTTTTTAAACTTCTGCATCATATTATTTGAACAAACTTCTTACGCATTGATAAAAAATAGCAACGAAAAAATTAATTTAAAACTATTAGTTTTCTTATAATTTTAATGCCAAGTGTTAGAGGTATCTTGGATACAGTCCCTAGTTTTGTATTTAATTATATTTGAATTTTAAATGCTTGAACTGCAATTTACTTCAAAGAGAATATGATTAATAAATCCATATTTTTAAACGTGAATGTTTGAATAAATAGTATTCAAAAGTATCTGAAAAAATTTACAGTTAACATTAAATGTTAACTGTAATTCGTGTGTGTTTCGTAAATTTTACGAATATAAATAAAGATCGATTTTAAAATCAAGTTTAAGAAATATCTTTTTGTGTAAAATCCCTCAAAATTTATCTTCTTTTAAAGGCTAACTGTAGAACAAGTAAATAAAATCTGGATATTTTTTGTCATTTTAACCATAACAAAAGCTAGGAATTTTATATTAGTAATTTCATTTAAAATTTCGAAAAAAATATATATTTATGTAGTGCATACTCAATTAAAAATTATTTACCATAACTACTAACAATTTTTGAATATAATATTGAATTCACGTTTTAATATATTGCCTCTTTAGCATTTTTTAAAATATTCCATGAAGTTCATACAATTCTGAAAACGGTTGAAAACTGCATGTTATGAGCAAAAAATATGCTGAAAAATTTGATTAATATACAGGGTTATCAGAAATGAATGACCCGAAAACAAAATTTAATAAATCCCAGATGAATAAACAGAAGATGATAATTAAGATGTCATTGTAAAGATAAAATATGAATTTTTTCGTACGTAGCATTTCTTGATGTAAAGTAAAATTTGTTTTTATACATGTTCAATGTGACTTCCTTTTGTCACCCGTATAATATCATTTCGAACCTGGTCATCCTGAACTCTTGCCTTTACACAGACATCCAATTTCCTCGAACTGTTTACCTCATCTTTTTGCTCTCTTAGATGTCGGAGCATTTATATGGTATTTTCTCCAAAATTCAAGCTGAACCTTGAATACTCTGACAGACTTTGTGCAAACGAGAGCCCACAAAAAACCTTCTCCGCTGCGATGCTTTTTCAAACGCTGTTCACAATTATAACATTGCTGCCACACATATTTGACAAAAACAATGTTACAAACTCAAAATATGGTATTTTATCTTTACAATAACATATTAATGATCATTTTCTGTTTATTCATCTGGGAATTATTAAATTTTGTAATCGGGTCATTCATTTCTGATAACCCTGTACAAAATTTTTTTACATAGAAGCAAAGCTAAGAATATAAAACGTCGGTATGTAAAAAATTTATGAGTATATCTATAATAGTTTTTGAAATATTTATTTTAAAATTCATAAAATTTGTGCGCGCGCGTTATGTTATACTCAATATTAATTAAATAGACAACATAGTAAAGTAATAGTTTGACTGTTAAATTTATCTACTACTAAAAATTATAAATGACATTGTTGCAAATGTTAAGAATTTTATAATTTTAATTTCAGACTTCAACAGATTGATGTAGAAGACATAAAACGAGCATCTAAAATACATGAAAAATACAGTCTGCAATGCCATAATCTTGACGAACTGATGATGGCATTTTCAATTGGTAGGGCAGATTCGGCTCAAACAGGGGTGAGTTGGGCAAACAGTGAGGGGCCCACGTTTTGGTGGGTGCCGCTCTCACAATTATAGTTTCCAGCAAAAAATATATAAATTACAAATACAAAAATAAGTCCTGTAATTTTGAAAACATTTGTATAATAATGAATTGTGTAATTGACTTCCAATACCTTGTTGCGTTTGATAATGTCTTAGGTATAACTAACAGTACTCCTTAAGGTATCCGACTACTTGCGACAACTTTTTTAGAAAAAATGGAGATATGGGGATTTTTTTGTGATTTTAAGATAGATTTAGTATATTTTAAGGAAAAATCGTAAAATTGAAAACAGAAAAATCTGTATTATTATTAAAAGGGGAAAAATGGTGAAAATGTACATAAAATTACATAAACGGGGCTCTCTTTGTACAAAAAAATTTTGAACAAATTCTCAATTTTTTAAATTTGATGTTTTACTTTATTATTCATGTTTGAAATGACCTTCAGGATAAGAGATATTTTAATTTTTACAAAAACTAGATCACTTTATCTTAGTGACTATATGAAATTGTTTAAAAAGACAGTGATTATATTCACAGAAAGGATTGTAAATTTTGAAATAGAACGATGATTCATACATCTGAAGGTTAAAACACTTCTACTGTTATACAGATCATACACAAAAAATTTCAGCAAATTATTTTCAAAATTTTTGGGCAATCGCTGTCCCCGTTTGAACTTTTCGCAAAAACACATTTCGAGTAAAACGCATTTTAAAGTTTGACCTCTTGTGTAAAGTTATGGCATCTTCTTTTATTAAAACACTTGTAGTTTTTGTTCTAGTGAATGGAAAGTAAGAAGCTGTGTATTTTTATTAAGCTACTAAGATGGTCTATAAAATAAAATCATAATTTTAGGGTAGTCGTATACCTTAAGATAGATTTGTATTCCTTTTTCCCGTAAACCTTACTTTTTTTAAAACTTGTGCAGTCAATATACACCTTTTGCACTCTAAAAAATTATATAAACTATATTGGTTAGATACTAACAATAAGTTTTATTTTTTACCGAATAGGATTGCATCACTGCGGGAATCCACCTTAAATAAACGCTCATTTGCAATTGTATGTAAACTAAACAAATATTTTTTCTTTCATTTATGTTTATTTCAGGAGGAACTTTGATTTATTTTATTCATAAAATACAAGTTTTAAATAAATTACTTTTTTTTTCAAACGTATTTGCTTAATAATATGTATATTTGTGTATTATATTGAAATTTCGAACTATCCAAAATTATGATTTTTTCTCCTCTAAAAACTCTTAGGATTTTTGGAATGGTGTTACAATCCATGTACTTTTTTATATTCTTAAAAATGAAAAAGACATCTTTATAACTGAATTTTCAGGCCTCGCTTATTATAAAAAACTGTTTCTGGCTTAACTTAACTCATTAGCGCAAAAGCCCATGAGGGCCAAGGCCTTCTGTGCCCATATCAATATATATGACCTTGAAGTGCATGAGCAGATGTTCCGGTTAGGTGGTCAGTCTGACGCCAAATACCCAGTGTTATATTCCCAAACAAGCTTGGTACACATTTATCGACCCACTGAAGGGATGAGTCAACCTTGCCCAGCCCGGCGTTTGAGCCTCGCACCTGTGGTGTGGAAGCGCGATGCTCTACCACTTAGCCACTGGGCTTCACTGTTTTCAAAATAAGAAGTTTATAAAATAAGAAGATGAATAGGATTTTTACATATTAGGAATATTTTAACAACAGTAAGTCATATATTTATATTTAAGTTTCTCTACAATTCGAAAAGAAGTAAGCAATTTTGCTAAGAAGTTGATATTGAACATAAACTCCTTGGCTAGTTAAAAGAGAAGTGTTTTAGTTTTATACCAGCACACACTAAAATAAGGCGCATATGCGGTTATATGATCCGCTTCGGTGATATTTAAATTTTCAGAATAACTCTACACGTACGAAAATATTCCTTCAAAACCATACATAACATCTTGTACTCTGTCTTCCCCACAGTAGGCATTATTTTTCTATACTCAAAAATTTAATATAATAACATTTCAGCAGAAAAAGTTAGGTGATATATGCATACATCACCTTGATATTTAAGAATAAAATAATTTCTTAGGGTTCTAAGTTTGAGATAAGGGATACATTCTTAAATGTAAAAATAATTTTTAAAATTTGGCATGGTATATTGAGGAATTGTCTCGGATCGGTTAACCTCACTGAACTAAATTATTTTAAGATTACTGTTTTGAAAGACACAATTAAATGGGGAGAAGTTTTGTAATGACTGAATTGTGTGAAAGATGCAGTTATCGATGTTAATTTTTCTTGTAATAAGATAAACAGAAAGATAAATATTAAACTTGAGAAGAAAATGGTTGGAAATACTGTCGCGCGCATTTGAAGAAAAGTATATCCCACATTAAAATTAAAAGTTATTGACTGAATGTGTGTTAAGTCCATCACAAATGCCGATGTAGACAAGATATTTTTGTTTAATACAAGAAGTTTGAAAAGGAAAGAACTATAAATGAAAATTTAGATTTTTTTCCGAAAAATATTCATTTAACATAAAAATAATATATATAATTAAAATTTAAATAAATTAAAAGTATTGAAATCCCTCCTCTTAAGTTATTTTAAATTAAAATATTATTAAATAGAGAAAGATCGGTTTTATTTCATAAATATAATCATCGTATGTATACTAGTACTCCATTTATTCTCTTATTGTTCAAAAAAAGAGATAAGGTCAACTTTACTCTTTTTACCTCATTACTTTTTTTAAAAAAAACAGAAACGTGTGCTTGCATTTTCTTACTCTCATATTCAACAATGAATACAGGATGCTTTTTTCTGGTTCAAAGCGCAATACCAAAAAAAAAATTTTTTTTTAAATTTTTACAGAAAATAAAAATACAGAAAAATAAATTTTGTTTGAAGAAAATGTAATTATTTTTCAACTTTTAACATGACATTTATTTCATTTTTTTCACCCTTCATTTTGTTGTAATTTTACTGTGACTGTACAGATTGGGGAAAATCCAAGCAGACATCTTACATACAAGATTGCACAAGGCATTTTAACAGCCATAAACAAGTGATCTCCTGGTTTTCACTTAACAAAGAGGTCGAACTAAGTCATAAAATCTTCCTTTTTAGACCTCCCAAGTTTTAAAAGGGGGAAAGAAATGAAGCCTGCTGCACTTTTGAAAGAGTTTGCAAAAGAAAATTAGACGCTTTCGGGATGATTTTTCAGGAGAAAGCAAATCACTAGGAGGGTTAAATTATAAACCATATAAATTATCAAGATAAGTATTAAATTCTGCATGTAATTTTGTATATTACAAGCCCATGAAAGTCACTAGTACTTATTAAATCACTTCTTAATTTAATATTGATTAATTAATGTCAAAAACCTTGAGCAGTGCTGATACATTTTTAAGAACATTATATCAAAATAAATGTGTCAGATTGTATTGTGCTTTGTTAATTTTCAGTAAATTAATAATTTTTTAAATAATCTTTTGTTTTAGACTCTTCGATACTCTCGAACCCATCACATAGGTTTATCACGTGCCCTTAGAAGGGAGCGCTCCACAGTTTGAGAAACACTGAGTTACACAGGGCGGGGCCAATAAAAGTAGCTCAGACGAGTGGATACAATTAGACGTGAATGTGAATCGTTCCCCAAGGGATCGAAACCAATCCAGATCTTAGTGTGGGTTATGTCAGAGCAAGTTGATCAGTTGCAATCAATTATCCATTTGTGACAACATTAACTAAAGAAAAAAGACCTACAGTTACTTCCAACGGGGTGGAGGAACTGCCCATAAATTCTACCCAACAATGGATCACATTAACACAAACTTTCATCCTGTCAGAGTTATTATCAAAGGTTAGTCTGATCTTAACCTTAGCTGGCCATCCAGGTCACCTGATTTATCAATGTGTGATTAGGTTTGGGGGAAGCCCATAAGTCTAGGTGGATCAAAACAATTGTGATAAACATGTTGTTGCGTTTATCGGTGTTTGGGGGTTAGAAGAAAGATCAGCCATAATCAGAACAATTCTAATTTATTATTCACAAACTTAACTTAACAATCCAGGGTAGGAAATGCCCACTTCTATTAAGTTTAGTAGCAATTACGTGGCAGAAAGGATACTAAATATTTGTTTGTAATTCAATTAACTTACTCTTGGATCGCTTTGGATGGTCTAAAATACCGTTATTCCATTCTCAATTGTTCGACCTCCGGTCTTTATTATTCAATTCTAAATTATTGACTGGATCATCAATAAGCAATCTTTGATCATTTAGCAATTAATCGTCGAGTATTCCTCGACTAGCTCTCAACTCCTTTCTACTAACCACTATATAACTTCGCGTACCTAAAAGTTAATGCTTAAATATAACATTTACATAAACCATGTCTTCTTCTTCGGGAGAAAGTTTTCAATAGAACGACATTTAAAAGCAACAGATTTACCCCAAGATGATAAGTGAAGGTTCTCGGATAAACAAGTTATACAACCCTCTTAGTCTTCAAGAACTGCAACAGAGCAATTCTGATGAGATTAGAGCAATTCCAGCAGTCCAGCTCCCCTCAGCTTGCTGACCAGTGCCCAAAGATGTCAAAAGATGAAGTTTATGGTTATTTTCAACATCTTCTATCTAGAAGTTAGTGAACTATCCCCCTCTATTTGATGCATTCCTTTACAAGATGGAACTTTACTCTCCAGGTCACTTTTATTTGTACCACCCTGTACTTGGATACAAATATAGAAATAGCAAATAACGATAACACCGCGAAACAAACTGTAATTTGTGACAGAATTTTGATTACCAACTTTTTCAAGAATCTTATTCATTGGCACATCATAGTCAATTCGACACGTTCAGCTCCTTAATTGTTAAGCTGGCATTTTTCAAGTAAAATCAATTACTTTAAAGCCATTATAACAAAAATTCATTTAAAATTTTGAAAGTAATATGCTAGCACAACTTGAAATATCACAACAGAATAGAAATCGATGCCGCAGCAAACTATAGTTTCACTATAGCAGTTAAAAGCTATTTAATTAGATGCAAACAGGAGAAATGCTGCAATAGACGGCACTCCGAAGCACTGTTAAACAAAACAATGTAATTATTATAAATTTTCCAAGTTTCGTTTCGTTAAAGAAGTATCTATATTAATAGATGAGTATATATCCCTACTAACTATTACATAATTTCTGAAGAGAAACAGGAATAGAAGAATTTATAAAGAATGTTTGAAAAGTGTGGGTATACGTGCTAATTTTTCTCAAATATGTAGTTTTCTTGAGAATAATGAGCAAAAAACTCTTTACTAAGAGGATTTTTTGAAGGAAAATTCACATCCGTATTCACTATTTTGGGGTCTAGGAAATACCAAAAGATTTTTAATTTTTTTACACTGTGTTACCAGAAATTTCAATAGTTTGCTTTAATACTATGCTTGTGAAGGAAGAATTTTTGATTTTTGCTTACCTAAGAGTTCCAGAAGTACAAATATTTTTCAAGTAAATATTTTCACAAGTATATTGTATACAACATGAGAAATCTTTAATATTCTGGTCACTTTGTAATAAGTTTTCTTAGAAATGTTTGATGCAATGAATAAAAAAAAGCCATGACATTTTAAATTTAAGCTAATTGAAGTTGTTACTAATGCCACCTGTCAGACGTTGTCAGATTCAGGCCCATGAAATTCATCGGGGTAAAGGGCTAGATGTATACCTGTCGTTATCCGTAGCTTTGTGCACCATACAGGTGACAGCAAGTTTGGGCTCGAATCCATCTCAATATTTAGGATGAATACCGTAGGGTTGGTCTCAGAGGCCCACCTCTCTTCCCTTTCTCCCGAACTCACGAGAGAACTTGTTGCTCAACGGCTATTTAGATATGTATGAAGATACTATACCTTTACAGACATCCATGCCTTCTCTGGAATTTGAAACAATGCCCTACGGCACGGCAGTAGTCACCGCTAACCGCTATACCGGATGGGCGACGTTAAATGAAGTTAAATTTTACATTCACGAGTTATGTTCTTACGCTTAAGGAATGAAACAGAAAATAATTTTCTTCAGATGTTATGAACGTTGAAAATGTCAGGTTTTAATACAGTTTGACATAAACTGATTCGGAAAATTGAACTGTGAATGTGATATTTATATTCGCTTCCCTTTTGAAATCATAAGTATTGTTAAGTTAAGCTTCGAATTCCAAACTTATAATCATATAAAATTTTAACTAAAAATATGCTTCACATTTTGCGATTCTTACCAATCCGTCTAAGGAATATTCTGTCGATGATGTTATATGATTATAAAACTTAAGTCTGTAAGAAAACCGCGATTTATGTTAATAAAGGTTGTAATTTAAAGTCAAGCGAAGAGTGAAGTTATGAGGATAGTGATTGTTGTGTCACACTGAAGCCACACCCTCTTGCTCCTTCCAGTCCACCAATTAGGAAGCTCTCTCTCAATACAGACTTCTCCACTTTAAGGCCCAAATACATTTCGATATGGGATGGAGGAATGCTTCGCATTCCATTTCCCAAAGATGTCAAGCGTTCGTTCGTTCGTTCGTTCGTTCGTATAGTGATTTTTGTTATACGGAAACTGCGAAGTTAGATAAATTAATTGTGAAAAATAATGTTTTCAAGAAAAAAGATTCCAACTTGTCATTCTAGGACTCGTATTATTGTCGAGGATCTTTACGAAAGTACAAGATTCATGTACTAGATCAGTGATCCGCAAACTTTGAATATTTGCGACCCAGTTTTTCAAGAATAGTTTTCATCGTGCCAGCACCCCTTACAATAAGAATGTATGAAATGCAATAAGTGTGCTTCGACGATAAAGCTACAATACGACATTCATTATGAACCGTGTAAAGTATCAAGATAAGAACAATTGGACCCTGATTTAACGCACCTCTATTTAACGAATTTTTCTATTTCCCCGTTTAAAATGAATGCAAAAACACTTATTTAATGATTTATATACCCCGAAATAACGAATTATTTCAGCAGCTGGAAAATCTTTGATTAGTTTGTTTTAGAAAAAGTTGGAATCTCTTTAAATGCCATATCATTTTTGCCCGGAATAGAAGAAGACTTTTCTAGTAAGAAACAACTTTCAACTGGAAAGGGCGAAGACCATTTTTTGACATTACAGGTGCAGACAAGTCGGGTGAGTCCAGGGGATATTTTAAGATTTTAACGGTTATAATACATTTGAAGACGGACTGCTCTATCTGTGCAACTAAAGTTGAGAATATTGTTAATTAATTCGAGTCAATGAATATCGATTCTAATGTGTGTGTGTAGAAACTGATAATTTATAACTCCATCAAAACTCTCCTATTTTCTAATGCATTACATTGTTTTGAAATTGTGAAAACATACCTCTCACTTATGCAGCAGGATAAAAATGATGCAGTATTTTCTTTTCTGTATTTAGTCGAAAAAGAACTTTTCGAGTTAGAAATCAAAGATTTTGAAGCATCTATTAGTCAGCAATTTAAAATTTGCATTTAACTGTGGTGCCTAATAATCCCCCGTTAGTAGTTTTAGGTGTTGAATAAAAAGTGTATAATTTTTAACTACGGGTTTTGTTTAAGCATTTGCTTATGTACGAGGGATATTCAGAAAGTAAAGAACGTTTTGGAATTAAAAAAAAAAATGTACAAGAAAAAAATTTATTATATACAACATGAGCTACTAAAATTCTACTTTTTTACATAGTCACCAAACAAATTGAGGCACTTATCATAGCGATAGACAAACTTTGAAATTTCTTTGTCATAGAACTCTGCCGACTGCAATCTCAGCCACTAGGTGACGCGCACCCACTGCTCCTTGTCGTCATCAAAGCTCTGTGTTGTTAGCCAGTTCTTCATTCTTGGAAACAAGTAAAAATCACCAGGTGCAAGATCGGGACTATAGGGCGGATGAGGGAAAACCTCCCATTTGAATGAATTAAGTTCTTGGGGGCAGTTTGCCATGTAAGGTCGGGCATTGTCGTGCAAAAACAAAATTTTGGATGTCAACTTTTCTCAGCGCTTGTTTTGGACTGCTCTCTAAGGTTGCGCAGAGTTTGACGCCAATTGCCATTCAGAGTTTATTGTGGCATCACGTTCGAAAATCAATCAGAAGTATGCAGCACCTATCCCAAAACACAGTCGCCATAATCTTCTTTGTGGTGACAAGGTTTGCAAACTTATTTTCTTGGTCTTTGGGGGAACTTGTGGAACCCCACTGCACAGACTGTAATTTTGTCTCAAAATTCGCATCTCACCACGTCTCGTCACCGGCTGATTCAATCGGTAATAAATCACCATGCCTGCCGTGAGCCTCAGAAATGTCAAAGCTGCACCCTTTCATGACACTCTATGATGGTGTGTAAGTAATTTTGGCCACCATCTTGCAAAAATTTGCGGTAGCCTAGCTTTTGTGTGACAATTTCAAACAACAAAGTCCGTGAAACTTGTGGAAAACTAAGCGAAAAGCTCCATTTTTGTGAAACGGCATTTTTACAGATCTTTTCATCAACTTTATCGACCAGTTCGTCAGTCACAGTGCTAGGGCGTCCACTCTTCTCTTCATCGTGAACGTTAGTTCGGCCATTTTTAAACTGAATGCACCATTTTCCGATTGAACTTTCATTCATTACGTTCTTTCTGTACCACTTCACTCTTGCTGATAAATTTCCATAGGTTTTAGGTTTTTTGCCAACAAAACCGTATCACAGACCGCACCTCACAACTGGCGGGATTTTCAATTACAGCGCTCATTTTAAATTGGAATATCGAAAAACGGGCAGCGTGGAAATGTTCCTGTTGTGATGGCTGGACGCCGACTGAGATGTCGAGCACTCAGACACCAAAATGTATGGGATGAACGCGCGCCTAGCAACGTCAAACGGAAACGTTCCTTACTTTCTGAATAGCCCTCGTAGTTTCCAAATGGTAAGGCGAAAAAATTTAGTTTTAATTTAGACATCGATATAACAAATATATCTGAATTAACGAACAAAATGTTCAGTCCCGATGAAAGGGGCAGCTCTAAGGCCGGACAATCCGGACCCCTGCCCGAGGCGGCACATTTAAAGGGCGGCATTTGGATCGAATTTGAAAAATACTATTTTTCTGTTACAAAGAATTTGATATATTTTTTAAAATATTATTTGGTGGGAATTTGGTGTTACATTTAACGTTTCTTACTTCTTTATTTTGTACTCTGTATATATAATGACAGTTTTCTTTTGTGTTTAAACTTGAAGGGTTTGAGGCGGGAGTATATGTTAAAGCGGGAAATTTAGCCAATAGCACATCTTTCATTTATGGCTTTCTCCCCACCCGGGTGGTCACAACAGAATTCCTTTCACCCCTACGATGTCCGGTGTCAACTATCCAAAAGAGGATAAGGATAATAAGAGGTTATGATAGATAACGAGTTACAGGAGGTGTTTCATTTTAGTCCTGAGTGTAGTTACTATAAGTTAAAATATGCGCTTGGGATGCACACCATTAGTGGACTCTTTTTCGAAGGAATTGGCCTGCTGAAATTGACGATTCCTACTCTCACATTTCATTCATTTGATACCATAACAAGTAATTATGTCCTCAATTTCAAATTGCTTTGAATCTTTTAAGACTTAAGACAGTGCTTCTCAAAGTTTTAATACTTGCGACCCAATACTCAATCATAATTTTCATCGCAATCCCCTGCACATAAGTAAAATGTGTTGAATTCAAAAATACTATACTTTGACGCTAAAGCTGCAATACGATTTAAACCTCTTATGTGCCACCGGCGTATATAAATGTTTCACTCAGTCAAGACGCTAATTGTCTCGGACGTATATATACGTCTTTCCGAAGTATGATCTTTTCTCTGTACTGCTATCCATAAAATTATTCCGAAGGCTTTGGAATCCAATAATAGGACCTTGACAGTGTTTGTGGAGGATTTACCTTATTTCAAAGAGGATTTGATTTTTTATTATTTTTCTCTCCACCAATCACCACATGCACTCGCAGAGGTGTTAAAAAACGGTGGCATTGGGGAGTGAATTACGTAACTTTTAATCGGCAGTTAAGAGATAAATTATAAACCGCACAAATTATCAAGATAAGCGTTAATTTTTGTATATAATTTTATTTAGACAAGTCCATGGGGTCACTAGTAAGTATTAAACTTGTTCTTAACTTAGCATCGTTAAATTATTATAAATGTATCAGCAACGCACCATGTATTTTATAAGTGTTTTATATCAGTATAAATTTATATTTCATTTTTTATTATGTCAGAATGTATTTCGTTCGCTAATTTTCTGTAAATTAATAATTTGTTTTAAAATAGTCTCTTGTTTTCGACTTTTTAATATGCTCGTGCCCCCTCCAAGAGTTATCACCCCCCTCACCCCACAATTTGAGAAAAGCGGACTTAAGATAATATATACATATATATATATATTTATATATATAAAATAAATTTGTATAATATTTCAAAAACCAGAAATAATAGATAATGAACATAACAAGAAATAACGTAATAAGAATATAAAAGCAAAACATGAAGATCGAAAAAATACTAAAAGGGAGACATAAAAGAACCTAGTGAGGTCAGAATGCAATTTCGGACTTAGGACCGAATAAGTGGGTTAGACTAGTTTTAAGGCATAACCTTCCCCCTTTGCAACTCGGTAGGAAAACCAAATAAAAACAAAAATTTAAAGTATATAAAAAATTCAAAGAAGTATATAAAAATTCAAAGTATATAAAAACAAAATTCAAAGTATACAAAACTCACAGAGTATGATAAAACCACTGATTAATGACCTAAACAAATTCTCCCAATTTCTTAAAAGCAGACAAAAAAAAATTATTAAACGAAATCTTCCTACTTACAGATCCCTTTCCAAGAGAATCAAAGAGTCTTGGGTATCTCTGAACTATATCTTTTGAACTACCTTTTTACACTAACGAGCATAGATAGATATCGAGATAGATGACAATCAATTTTGGTAGGCTTGGAATTGGTTGATTGTCAAAAATGTAAATTTGCTAGGTTCTAATTTGGTTGGTTGTCAAATATGTGTAGATGTTTTAAGATGTGTGTGGAAAAAAGATATAAACTGTGATATGAGTGTTATGATATAATCTTCACAGCAAGACCACTAACTGTCGCGACTTTGAAATCCTATTGTTGTATTGAGGGTGGATTTGGAATCAGAAGTATAAGACTGACTAATATATTTGTGATGAATATAAGTTCTTAAGAAGTTAAAAGGGTATTCATGATCCTAAACAACATTTAAAAATTTTTTTTGATATTATTAAATTTATCGATTTTGTGGGTAGTTAAGTTATCATTCTAAATAAAAAATTCAAAAATAACATTTCTGTAAATTGATGATGCAAGTTTCTGTTCCATACAGGAATTTTAATTATATGGAACTTAAAAAGAATCTCTTTTGTCAAAAAGTATTTACTGACTTCACATTATTGTTAATTAGATGCAAATCTAAATCCAAGAATTCTACCATATTAGAGTTAAAAAGTTAGTTTAAGGGGTAGAGATAGTCAGGGTAGAATGTAATATTTGGTTTATATTCATTATTTTACCAAAATTATTAAAATCATCCTATATAACGATAAATCAAGTAAGAATCATTAACAATATGGTCAATTTCAAAAAAATGTAAAATACAGGTTCGCTAAGCAATTACTAGCTGAGGACCACCCTGGGGTAATCCTTTGATCTGTTTATAAAGATTCTGATTAAATGCAATGAAATTCTCTTTTAATACGAGGTTAACAAGAATATCAATTTCTCTTTTCATTGAGAACCATACCAGCTCTCATATTTATCATAAATTAACTTTCAATAGGAGCGAATCCTTATCATCAATATCAATAGAATTAAAAAGGTCCTCGAAGTCAAAAGCCATGCATGGGAAAAAAATTAACATATCTTTAGTAACTCTGGCAATTTCTAAAGTTATTTTTAATTATTGCCGTGTTTTGTAAATTATCAATTAAAATTTTGGAAGAAGAAGAGACTGTAAGATCTTACCAGACCTCGTGATATATGTATTGTACCCATTAGTGATACTACGAAAATTTTATAGGGCTTTTATGAAATTTTTGGTGTTAAAAAATGCGTGGATATTTAATATTATTTAGATGAATATTCAGTCTTTGTTCAAAGCTAAAAGACGATTATCATCTTCTCTATTACTATGAATTGATTTTTGAAATGCATTATTATTTAAAAATGTGATTATTTAATATTTTTACCAGCAAAATATTTATAGATTATGGCATAATTAGCAGAGACCTTATCAACATATGTAATCCACGAAGTTTTTGGATATTTTTCTATTGATGATTTAAGATCTATACATAATTTCATTTTTCAACACTGAAATCTAATTTTTGAATTTCTATTGCTACATAAGATCTAAATTGATTAAAAAGCCTCAGTGGCATTCCATATTTAATAGCAATTTTAAGGTATATATATATATATTTATATATATATATTTATATATATATATAGAGAGAGAGAGAGAGAAAGAGAGAGAGAGACAGAGAGAGAGAGAGGGGTGGCATTTTAAATTTTTGTCCGGGGTGACAAAACTGCTAGAGCTGGCTCTGCCGATGAATTCTTTAAATCGAAATCTGACTGTATTCAATTACCGTAAAATCCGGCGTATAACGCGCACTTTGAACACAAAAATTAGATCAAAATATCAGGTGCGCGTTATACGCTGAATATATAAAACTCATAACTTTAAAAATAACAAAAAGAGATGATGATAAAAATAAATTACTTCTATGCATATGGAAATACGGTTTATTTAAAAGAAATGACATACCTTATGAACTAAAAGAGTTATAGTTTTAGAAATATACTATTATTTCAAAAGTCCGGAATAATACTTCGAATAAATGACTTCAAAACATAGAACATTGTATTCTATCATTTCAGATTTCTTCGTAAAAAACGGGGTGCGCGTTATACGGCGAACATATTTAAAAATTCAAAAATGCAGCTTGAAAGTATAGGTGCGCGTTATACGCGGTGAGCGTTATACGCCGTATTTTACGGTATCTATATGCTATTTTTAAATAACAGATATTTTAAGTTATTTTTAAGTAATAGGATATATAGTATATATTACATTTCTATTCTAAATTTTAAATTGGAATAGATTGCAATAAATATGCAACGTTGTTTTATTTTTTATCATGCCAGAGAGATAATGCATTTTGTTTTTCTTTTTTTTTCTTTTTTTTCTTTCAGTAAACTCATATATTTATTTAAAACAATCTTTTATTTTTGAATTTTTTATATATTTCCCCTTCCTCCCCAAGTAGAAATATCACGCCTCTCTAAGGGGAGCGTCCCACTTTTTAAGAATCACTGTTCTGATGCTTAAATTAGCATTAAGCCTGACGTTCACCAATAGCTTTGGGTGAATTAAGATAGCAATTAGATAGTCATAATAAAGTGTATATTTTAAGAAAATGTCTAAGGGAAACATAATACAGGCGGTGTATTATTTCAATACTATTAGTATTTAACACACTATATTATTTACATAAACAAATACTGTTTTATATTTATTTTAAAAATATAACAGGCTAATAAAGTTTTTAAATTTAGATTTTACAAAAAAATATATTTAATGAGTAATAATTCAAAATTTTTTTGTTTTACAAAGATTTTTAAGATTAAAATATTAATAGAGTTAATTGAACCTTATTAGAGAATATTGATATTAATACTTCTCTAAAGAATTGTTGCTGTGAAACAAAGAGTTCAAAACATTAGACTATTAGACACCATAGCAAAATATCAAATTGCTCGACACACTTAGATATCTTATTATTAAATGCATAAAACAATTGCTTTTTAAGACAGTTACTTACTTATATTTTTGGAATTTAAGTTTTAATTTCACGTATTGACTAAGCCCCCAAGATTTTTTACGAGTTAAGGAAGCCCTATTTCAGTTTGAACCTATAATATACTTTTGTGGCTAAATTCCTAAGCTTGTAACTCCCTAAATTTTCATTTAATTTCTTTAAAGTATTTTTAAAGCCGCTCTCACAGTATTAAACTTCGGTAAAAAGACGAGAAGCTCATCTATGCTGTCATCCCACTCTCTAAACTTCCACACCATACCATATTTAAAGTGCCTGAACTTCTCGACACGGGGAGTTGAAATGTTCCAAAGACATGCAGCTATTACCTTAAATCATTTTTTACCATGTTTTTATTAACTCGATTTCTTGTCTGTCCGGGTGGAATTTTGTAATTGATTTTAAACTAACTTCTCAATGAGCTAAAGACCTGAAATTTGAACCATAGCTCAGAAGTGGGTGACAAAGCATGAAAATGTGAAAAAAGAAGGAAAAAAAATAAATAAAAAGAAGGAGAGAGATAAAGAAAACGAAAAAGACGAAAGCAAAAAGTATGCTTTTTAGTCCGTTATAAACAAACATGATACATTAAAATTTTTTAGATAATATACTTGTTTATATTATGCAAAATAAAACTTATGAATTAATTACAACGCTATACTTGGAAACCACTCATTGCCTGTTAGTGATAATGGTTTAATTTTAATCCATGTCCTCTATTGATTGAGGATTAAACTTGAATCAGCAGCATCCTCTCTTAATTTCAACTTCTTATCAACATGAAGACATCGTAACTTGAGAAACTATCATAAATTAGCTTTGCCACAGGACGAGTTCTTAATGCCAGGACTTGACAGAAACACAGTCGGATACGAATTTTTAATTATTTTGTTCTTTGTAAAATGTGTTACACAAAAAATGAAACCTTATTTTATATTTATGCCCTTAAAAATGTATAAGTGAAGTATTTTTAATCAAAGCTTTAAGCAGTGTGCATACAATTATTTTAAAATGTTTTAAACTTTTCCATTAAAGTATTTAAAATCTTAACAAAAATATTTTTCTCTTTCAAGAAGCAAGAACATTTAAAGTACGTTCCAAGATATTTTACAAAGAAATATTTTCCAAGAAGAAAATATCCGTTACAAATTCTAAATTTTATCTATTTTAGGTTAAAAATATTATAGATTATTGAATGTTTTTATTTCTTTTTTCACGTCCCTAAAAACACTCCTATTTGAAGGATACGTTTTATATTCCTTTAAATAAGCTTCTCCTTCTATTCTTTGAAATATGCTTTTTTTCAGCCTCAGTTTATCTATTTGTCAAAATAAAGAAGTTTTCAAAATCGAGGTAGGATCCAACGAACACGCAATAAATGATGTCCGAAATTAATAATAATGGAAACCTGTCTCCCCTACCACAGACTCGTGGCTGAGGCATGCTAACTATTGTTATCTACAGCATTACATATATATCGGTGAATGGGAAACAGCTGTGAATGATCATATATACAATTGATTTCACAGCAACCGTGTAGTAAACATGATCTTAATTATACAACTGAAACGAAAATGGCCTTATTGCACTGGTACGGATAACGAAAAATGTATTGCGGGGTCTTCAAAATAATGAAAGTATTGGATAATTTTTAGTATTAGGCCTTATAAAAGGCTTGTATCTCACCAAATCACTGTAATGAACCCTTTTAATTTTAAACCGTTTTTTCCAAGATTCCACTCTGCCTTAAACATGAACACCCCGATATTCTTTTCTGTTAACTGTAGTGATACCTCGAGCTTACATAACAGGTGGGGCTGACTGAGTGATAACCGCGTAAGTCTAATTTGCGTAAGTCAAGCATCATTCCACATATAAAAACATGTAAATTACTTTTTTAGGGGCCCGAGATAAAAGGAAATAATAATTTATAAAAAAAATGTTTAATATATTCTCAGATAAAACACAAATACAAAATCGCATATCGAAGTTATTTTGATGTAGAATGTTTCACAAAATCCAACAAAGTAGTCTGCTAGCTCAATGGTTATTTTTTCTCCAGCAAAATTTAATCATAGCATGGTAATAATTTTTTGTATGCCTTGTTTTGTTGAAAAAATACGCTCTTCTTTGGAGTCTGTATCGTCACTGTAGGAGTTTATCGGTTTCTAATTTTTAAATTGAAATATTATTTAAAATTAGAAACAAATAAAGAATAATTATATAGAAAAGGACTCTTAGAGTGTCAATTTATAATATTAAACGTTCCTTTGAAAACCTTTAATCTACATATCCTAGTATATTTAAAAAAGTAACTTAAAACATATATTACTTAAAAATAACATGTCATTTAATACTTATTTTGATAATTTGCATGGTTTATGTTTGAGATCGTATCTTAGCTTTAGCATTTAAGAATATTATTATTTCATTCAATACATTGTTATTTTATGGGGGGAGGGGCAACGAAAATCATGACTGAAAATTGGGTCACAAATATTGAAAATGTGAGAAGCACTGACCTGAGGCCATCAGTACACAGCTTGATACTCATACAGCGAAAACGTATCTTGTGTAAATAACAGGAACATAGCACGACACACATTTTTCATACTGCAGGAAGGCAGGAGAATATATATTTTCTCGAAAATGTATTAAAATTAAATTCCATTCACAAAAATGTATGTGTATATAATGATTTTCTCTGCCTTAGCAAGTTTTGTATTCTTTTCAAATACTCGTCATTATTTTTCAATTTTTTTTTTGACAAAAGTATAAAGAATTATTTAATTATACAATATCTTTGCCAATCTAATAAATAATAAATGTTTTTAACTGTTGGGGGATATTGTAAAATATGTTTTTTAACTAAAAATCATTGTGTAGTTTTACCGTTTAATGGAAATGAATAAAGATTCAATATAGACCCTAATTGCTCCTATTTCCATACCCCTTTTCTTCGATTCTAAGAACTCCGGATAATTTATCGCTGCAACCCTCAAGAATATAATATAGCACCTTTTTGAAAAATAATTAAGTATTCTTTTATGGAACATGGTAATGAAGTTTCACAAGTAAAAACAACAATAATAGCGATATAAATTATGAACAGAAAATAAATCCATTTACTCCTGTTGAGACGTATGTAAATGAACGTTATTCATTCTCTTCTTCGCTGAATGCAAGACATTGATTATGAATTTGAAGAGCATTTCTATTGAATCATTAACGATTTCCTTATCCAAATATTTTAAGAATCTGTCTTGCAATATCAAATTAAAATTAGATTCCACCAATCTATTGTTTTATATAAAGTGACAATTGTTTAGCACGAAACTGAAGAACTAATATACTTTTCAAGTTAAATGGTACTGCAAAAAAAAGGCATATCGTCAACAAAATTAAATTTATTAGAGTACATTTCATTCGCATAGATAAGCATATATGCATCAGCTTGATAAAAATCAATTAAACCAAAATATTCTCAAGAACTCTTAAGGAAATTTAATACGAAAATTCTGGTTTTCGAAGAACAAAGCGTTTTTGAGTTTTTTTTATCTATTTTTCTTTGTATTGTCTTTCTTAGTATCAAATTCTGCCCAAATGGTACGATGTGTTTTCCATTTTGATATTCATTTCACCAATGGAATGTGTATCTAAGTAACTGTGCATATTTTGTTTCACGATATTCCTCATTTCGGAGGATTTTTGTAGCGTTTTTAGAAGTGGAGGGGGAAAATAGCTTGGATAAACAAAATTGGATCGCGTCACAGGCTATTCCGTGGGTAATTCCTTTATACGAAACATGTGAAAAACCCCCTCTTCTTTCACACCCCTCTTAAATCTCGCTTGTGGGGCTGTTGTTTTCTGATTTTTGTTCATTCACAGAAGGAAATCTTTTCATGTTAAGAGATTTTCGTTTCGCGTTTAGAGAAAAAGAATGCATGAAATCACACTGTAGTTTATCGGGACCTTTATTTTATTTCGTGTTAACCGAAACTTCGTCTTTAGTACTTATGAGGTAAACGGATTTCCCTGTATTAATACTTTTATAAATTAAGAATTAGTTAATTAATTATGATTTTCTTTCAATGATAACATATACTTTGGAAACCACACACACACAAGTCCCTCTTTAAAATTTAGAAAACATTTTTTAAATTAATCGGAATTTTCCTTGAAAATAGACTAAGGTGGTATAATTAAAATATATGTGGTTGCACTTAGTGAAGTTAATGCAAGTCAGGGAATGCTAATGAAGACCCTCTCGGGATTCTCATGCACAGTTAAGCAGAACAATATAATTATCATAAACTTCCCAAATTTCATTTCACCTCTCGAGATATTTATGTTAGGAAGAGACGAGAGACTCGCGTGTTATTTTGCGAGAGTGCTTCTGAATTTGTAACTGCATCGACCTAACAAGTTAGTTGGGAAGAAAGATAAGAATATAAAAAAATTAACATATTTTAAAGAGGCATATGCAATTTGTAGTTAGTATTTAGATAAGTTAATTTAATTTTGGACGTGAACGCATTTAAAATTGCATTTAGATTATACTCAGGTAAATTAGTGTTCCAAGATACGCTTGCTAATATTGTTATAATTAAAGTGAACCTTGATGAAGTTGAGTTTAATAAGTCTAGTAATATATTCTAGCCTAGTGTTGCCCAAATTTTTATAAGAAAAAAAGTGTTGAGCAAATTGAAATAAGTTTTGCTTGTTTCACTTTATTTTTTTTGGTTATCTTAGATATATCAAATTATTGGGTAACAGCGTTGGTTTTACATTGGTTAGAGTTCAAAATATCAGAGTATTATGAAACTCTCTCTCAGAAGAAATTAATAATCTAAGTTCATCTTAGTCTTTAAGAATTAATTTTAAGTATGTTACCCAAGTCCATGTTAATTGAGCTATGAACATGAAGTAAAATTGTATGGTTTATTTACATGATTTAAATTTACAATAAGGAACTAAGGTATATTAATGAGTTGTCTGGGCAACGGTTTGGCTTCTGTAGTTTATTGGCTTTCATTAAAAGGATGACTCATTTCGTAAAGATTCCAAAGTGGTACATCACTTCTTACTATTTCCCATAATAATTATTGGCAATTTATTTTACAAAATGGCTTCATTTCAATCTTAAATAGGAGAATTTTATACCATTTCCCTTCAAACATGTCATGTTACACGAATGTTCTTGTTACCTTTGTTGAGTCTAATTTTAGTATGTATTTTTTGTAATGGCTCTCAAACTCATGAATGCAAAGGAGTAAAAGTTGAAACAATTTACTGGGAAAAAAAAACTTTTCGGAGGAGCATATTCTTTAAGCTTCTTCTCCTGCACTTGGAAACAAAGATTTAGTTCACCTCGTGTTCGTACAAACTCCATAAGGACAATGGATCTGTTTTGCGTACACATTTATAATGTCCAGTAATATTTTTTTTTACTCACGGAACCCCTAGATTTGATTCGTAGAGCCCCAAGTTTCTTCGGAACACATTTAAAGACCACTGGATTAAGCAAATGAGTTTAATTTTAAATTTGACTAAAATCTTCAAACTTTATTGTTGAGAAATATAGAAAATTCAATAACAGAAAAGAACTCGCATTTTGTGTATGACTATTTTACTTACAGAAGCGTTAAAAATTTCTATAGCACTAAAGCAAGTGAAGGAAAAACGAACATTTTAGAAAGCCATTCCAGATTCCTGTTTAGTTATAATGATATGGTTGTTGCAAGCAATCATTTCTGAATATGATTCAAATGCTAAAATATTTAAGCAAATTTTTCATCATTTAATTTGATAGTAGATACAGTTAACAAAAATATGAAAATCTTGAATTTGAGTTTGTGATAGTGAATCGAAAAAGGATTTTTTTCGCAAATCCGGGGTGGGTAGTGCGGGGCACAGGGTCACTCCAGGCTCACGAAATCTTTAATTCTGGGAAAACGGTTTGTTTGTTATCAATGACCTCAGTTTCGAATCCAGGTCCTACGGCACAGCAGGCAGCGACACTAACCACAATACCAGATGAGTGGTTGAAAAGTCCATAAAATAAGTAAGTAAGTATAATTTCTCCTAATTATATATTCCCTGTAGCAGTGGCCTTCAAACTGTGTTTTATTCCATAGAATCCTTAGGTTCCATAAAGCATATTCAATGGATCCAAGAGTCGAAATAAAAATATGAAAAAAACTATAAATATGCACAAAACAGATTCATGTTCAGTATGGAGTTTGTATGACCACTAGTATCTTCAAGCGTGTTCTTCAAAGCGGAGTTTCGTCCCATGGGGAGACACTTCAAAAGAATAAATCCGGCACCTCACAGCCTCTCTCTTTAGTAATTTCTTGAAACTTTTATGATATTATAGTGAAATAATATTATAAAACGTTTTTCTTTCCTTATACGTTCTACCTGTACTACCTAAATTGTGAATTTTCTGATTCTGGACTTTACAAAATAACTTTATACTTGTTAGTGCAATGTTTTGTAAATCTAAATGGAATGGAAGGAATCGAATTGAATTTAGGCGATAATATTAAAAATTATGCAATAAAGTAACCTTTTGCATCTGTTAAAGACGTGCTTATAAAAAAAACATTAGTAAGAAAAAAAGAAACTTGTGTACAATATTTTTCTGAGAAGAAAAATCAAGCATAAATAGATACTTAATCAGTTAAAGAAGGAACAACTTATTGACACATAATTGTTCCAAATTTAAATTTCCCCAAAATTTTAAAGCAAAAACATTTTTTAAAATTCCCCAAATTTCGAATACACAGAACCTCCCTCATTTAAAACATTTCAATGCAATTCTGTATAATATATATGTATATTTCTCAATGAATGTGAAAACAAAAACAAATTAAACTTGAATATGAAATGCGGTCCAAAATTTCCGACCTAAATTTGACCATGTTATGTAAAATTTGAAACACGTATCCCAACTATATAATAAAAAAAGGTGACCCTTGAGCACAATTTGAAAAATGGAAAAACATTAAGGTATCCGACTACTTTTGGGGCGTGTTTTTTAAAAAGCGCTAAATCGATAATTTTCAAGATATTTGGTTTTCCAGATCAAATACATGTATAAAATTGTTTTAAGGCTTTTGACAAAAAAAATTATTTTCCTTTTCGGCAAAAATTAAAAATAACCTTTTTCAAAAAGCTTCTTTATAATTATTTTTGCCTGTATATGCTAAAAACCCTGCAAACCAACAATATTTTAAAATTCACTTTTTTCAGGTTCCCCCCCATTAAAATAATTTCGGCGTTTTTTTTAAAATTTGCCCCCTTTTGTTGTCAAAAACATGGATAAACCATTTTAAAATTATATTTTAAAAATTTTTGGAGCCTCTGTACAGGGTCTGAGCTATAAACAGGCAAAATATTTTATATAATAAAGCATTTTCCAAAAAAGGAGAATATTTTTTGAAAAGGGTCATTCTGGTTCTTTTTGTAAAAATATTCATTAAATAATTTTTTTTTTAAATACTTTCTTGAAACAATTTTATAAAATTTTTAATCTATGACTCAAATATCATAAATATTATCCATTTATACGCTTTTGCATCATCACATTTCCAACGTAGTTGAATTTTAAAATTCTTATTTCAGTTTTCCCCAAACTTTTTTAAATTTCGTTCCTATTCCATGTTGATCTACTTTATATATTAAGATGTATTAGTCTTAGGATCTGTTTGGATGAGATTCCATGAAAACACCTCTAGTTTAAAAAGGGGTTTAAAAAAACCTTTGGTTTAAAAGGGGTTTTATCAAAAAAAGTTTAAACTTCCTACAAAAAATTTTTTAAAGGGTTCCTAAAAAAATTTATTTTAAAAGGATAAAAAACCTTAGTTTAAAAGGGCCATAACCCTTTTTTTTTTTTTTTTGAAAATTTGAAAAACTGCTTTTAAGTTATGAATTTTAGGTTAAAAAATAAAAAAATAAGGATTAAAGGGCGTTTCCCCTCCTTAAGTTTTAAGTGCCATTTTCCCCCTTTAAAAATTTAAAAAAAACTTTTATTTTTACCAGAAAAAATGTTAAGATTTTTCTTTTATAAAAATTTTTAAAGGAAAATTTTTTCCCCCCTTTTTTAAATTTTTTTAAGCATTTTTTTTGGCAAATTTTTAAAATTTTCCCTTATTTTTTTTAATTTTTTTTATAAAAAAATGATCAGAAAACTTTTTTTTAAAAAATTTTAGATTTTAAACATATTTTTTTTAAAAAAAAAAGTGTTTTAAAAATAATTTTTTTAACAAAAAAAGGTTTTTTAAAAAAAACTTGGGAAAATTTTTTTGTAGATTTTTTAAAAAATTTTTTTTTTTTTTTTTTATGAATAATTATTAAGTATAACTTTTCCCCAAAAAATGAAAATCCCAATTTTTTTTTATATTAAATAGTGTTGATTTAAATAATTAAACATGTAAACGAGTAAAAAATGTGTTGATTAAGAAATTAAGGCGTATGTATTATTTATTTCTTTAAGGTAATGAAATTCGAAGAGATTAATTCATCCCATTTTCAGCTCATAATGAACTAATTTAATATGTATACTTAACTCTATCACAACCTATTAAGTGCATCAACAAATATATAGATAATTTACTATGGTGCGTTTTTGAATTACGATAAATTTATGTGAAAGCTGTATAATAAAAATCAAATGTTTATCTTCATGTTATGGATAATTAGAAGAAAAGTACCAATTTATTTTCTTATTCAGAAAATGTTTCATTAATTAAATGAGTGCTTGCATCATAAAGAAGACTAAATGCTTTTGTAACGACTTTAGCTTCTTTAAATATACACTTATTGATATTTGATGCTAATATATTCAAATTTCCTGCCATAGCACTTTACAATGTATGTATCTGCTGTAAAAATTAATTACATAAAATACTCCGGATAATTAATTTCTATTTTAGTTTATTACTTTATTTTCGCATTACAATAATAAAAAAAAATTGAAATCACTTTATAAACACTCTTAAAAAACAATGCTACTTAATCTTTTAAAAGTATTTAATAAAGATTTTGTGTTGCAACTTATACTTTTTAAATGATTTAAGAAAAAATAAATAATAAAAAAGAGGTATTTTAAAAAATTGATATTTACAATTAAAACACCTGATAATATTCGTGTTTATTTGTACACCTGTTAGGCTTCGCGTTCAAAGTAAGAACAGATTCTTTATATAAGGTCTTAATATAACTATTAATCACACATTTATACTATATATCACACATGGATTTTTATGAAAAATGTATAGATTTTAATACGGTAAGAAATAATAAAAATGTAGTATTTCATCACAAAATAAAAATAATTTTCTTTTATTTCATGTAAATATTTAGTATATTTTATATCCCTCATTATTTTTAGCAGATGATAACAATTTACCTTTTTTAACTGTTTTTTAGAATAACGCAGAACTCTTTCTTCGATTTGATTATGGAAGATTAATTCTAGTAGGAACTGACATTTATACTGTCTACTGGCTTGATCTGACTGTTGAAGCTGGTTGTTGGAGGCTTTCCAGGGTCAAGTAAATACAATAATTCGACAGAAAAATGTACATAAGCATTTTTCACTGCATTTTATTTTGTCAATTTAAATTGCAATCTTCCTGATGTTTAATTTATGTTTCCTTTGTAACACGTTCCAAAAGAGCATTTCTACAGATTACACAAATGTTAAGAGAAAATAAAGTATTATAAAAGCAAAGCTAACTATATAAAAGCAAACTATATAAAAAGTAAAACTAGATAAAAGCAAAGCTTTTCTGTAGAAGCGTTCATGCAAAAATTATAGAAAAAATTGTTATATTCAACAAAGTTTTGGGGATTAAAGATTTCTTTAAAACAAATTCCGTAGTTTATCGCATACTAAATTCAGCTATAAATTCTAAAATGATATATTTATGATATTATTTTCCATTAGAGATATTTATCGGCACAATTTATTGAAAAATAAATAAATCGTTATCACAAAAGAAAATAATCTTAAGAAGAAATTGAGCAAATAGATACAAAAATCGCGAATCGTATTTCTTTTATTTTCTGAGAGTTCAAAAATGTGTGTTTTTAGTTACCAAGAGGTTATTATATTTTCGTTACACATTAGTTGTACTTTTGAACGATGCGCGTATGAAAGAACAACTACAAATGAACAATACTTGCCGTATGCTTCAGATCGTTGTCCTGTTTGAAGTAGTTGTTGCATATATGAACTTTGTTGAAGATTCTATGTTCAGTATGATATGTTTATCCATTGCGCTATCCATGAGCTGAAATTTTTATATTATACAGGGTGATTCTCAACCAGACTGACAAACATTCAGGTTTTGTAAGGGTACAGAAACGACTTTGAATTACATAGGACTGAAGGATTCCAAATGCTGTAGTAGCAATCTATGGTGTTACGAAGCAGAGAAAAACAGAACCGCATCAGCAATACGTGAAAGACAGAAAACATTTTATCGAAAGGTTGTATTATAATAGGCATTCGAAATTGAAACCAGAAGTTGTCTGGCATGATTGACCACGGTGCCGCATGTAATTCCTTTAAAATTTCCCTGGAAAAGATTTTCCCTAAAAAAAGGCCTTAAAGGTTTTTCCGATATTTGGCCTTGATTTTAAAAAAATAAGGGCTTTTGCAAAAAATATTAATTTTTCCCATTAAAATTTTTAAATTTTCCTTGTTAAAAATCCTTTTTATAAAAATTTTTTAAGGCATTGACAAAACATAATTTTAAAATTAAAATTTTTTCGGAAAAATTAAAAAATTTAACCTTTTTCAAAAATTTGTTCTTCTTTTTGTCAAAAATTTAAAAATTATAATAATATTTTGCCTGTATATAGCTCAAAACTCTGTACAGAGGCTCAACTATGAATTTTTAAAAATTCATTTTTTTTTCAGGTTACAACCAATTTAAATAATTATCGGAGTTTTTTTCTTAAAATTTGTTCCCTTTGTTGTGTGTGTGTGTGTGAAACATGATAAACCTACTTTTAAGTTATATATTTCAAAAATTCTAATTGAGCCTCTGTACAGAGGTCTGAGCTTAATACAGACAAAATATTATTATAATAGAAGCATTTTTCACAAAAGGAGAATATTTTGAAAGTGGGTCATTCTACGTTTATTTTTTGTCAAAATATTGTACCTAACAAAACCAAGTTAAGAACAAGCTTAACAATAACTAACGACCCCATGGGATGACATATATAACATTATATAAAAAATTTAATACTTATGTTGATCATTTGTACGATTTGTAATTAAATTCATATTGTAAATTTACGCCAAAGCACATTATTATTAAATTCAGAACATTGGTATTGTTTGGATGGGGAGGGCGAAGAAAATTATGACGGTGAAAATTGGGTCGCAAGTATTAGAAGTTTGAGAAACACTGTACTAAGGAGTAAAAAGAAATGATACACAAATAATAAAAAAAAAATGTGTATTTTGGGCTCCGGCATACGACTGTAGTTTATCCTTAAGTAATTGTCTTGGATTATATAGTAAAAAAATATGGTAAATAAATGCATCCCTATAATACTGAAACCATGCATGTATTTTTTTAATTCCATTTAGATTTTTCATAATGATTCGGTAAAACAATATACATCAATTATATTACATAAATATATGTTACTCGTAGTACATGAGTAAATTGTTAAGAATGTTGATTTACTTCACTATTAATATCACTAAATGTTAATTATACATTATCTCGCCATTATTAAACACTGTGACAAGAGGCTTGTGGTAACTAAAGTATGATACGTAAACGTCGGTTAATACGTGATTTACTAATCGTGAAAACATCGTATCCATGATGGTATCCTACCTAGTCGTTAGGCCGTGAAATGAGAATCTATTTAAGGTTTATTCCACGCCATATAAATAATAAAAATGAATGATAAAAAAGGTTAAACATATTTTTAATTTACAGCTTTATAAAATATTATAAGAATTACTAATTACTTAGGTTAAAACATGGAAATTGAATAAAGGGGAAAGCCGTCTTTCCTCGTGCGAGTCAGAGAGTGAAGTTAGAGCAAGAGTCCGTTCATATCAGTTCACTTCTCTCTGCTCGCCAGTTGGTTCCAGTTAAGAGGAATAGGTGGGTGCAGAGGCACGCTACAGTACTCCCCCCAAGTACCGAAGGTACGAAAGTCAAAGTTTTCATATGATGAAAAGTCCTTTGATTCACAGTCTATGAAAATTCACAAGTACTTCGGGTTGAATCCGACCATTCTACCAGAGCGAGTCGTCGCTGGTATGGGCACATTTTAATCAAATCTAGGAGAAGTACAATCGATGGTTACTTTTCTGTACTGGGAAGGGCTCCTTTGTTGAGTCTGTGTCATTCAACAGAAAAGCTGGCTTAAGTCGATCAATGCTGATTGTGGAGGTCCTGTCATTTTCTTTTGATTGTAAAGTGCTTGTCTCGGGGTCCTACTCAAAACTTCAAAAGGTCATTGATAGGGTGCTGTCAATGATGGTTTCAATCCCCCGACTCTAACAAAGACATGAGAGCAGGTTTTGAGGGCTGTGTACACGAACATGAGGTAGATGAATGACAGCAAGCAGGAGTTGGCTTAAGAGTCCGGAATGTTTCTCTCAGCCTCAAGAGAAACTCGGAGGGATCAGTTGGGGTCTAACTTGAAGGTTCAAAGAATTCTCCTAGAAGCACAAGGGTTTTTCCAAATACCATTTCAGCGCATGATGCATTGAGGTCCTCCTTGAAGCACGCTCGCAGACCCAGCAGGACAACTGGTAGCGACTCTGTCCATTTTGTATCGTGACACCGAATAGCTTGCTTGAGGGTACGATGAAGACGTTCAACTATACCATTCGAAGAAGGGTGGTACGGAGTGGTTCGAATTCGTTGTATTCCCAACATTTGTTTCAGGCTGTAGAGAAGACGAGACTGGAACTGGCCTCCTTAGTCTGTGGTTATGATAGCAGGTACACCGAAGCGCGATATCCAGTTAGCGATGAAGCTTTTTGCCACGGCTTCAGCAGAGATATCACTGACGGGAATGACCTCGGCCATCGGGTGTAGCAATCAATGCATGTCAACAGGAAGGTGAAGCCATCAGATGGTGGAAATGGTCCAACTAGATCGATATGGACGTGCTGAAATCTCTCAACGGTTGAAGCAAAAGGTTGTATGGGGCTCACGGTATACCTCTGGACTTTGCATCGTTGGCATGGAATGCAGCATCGTGTCCATTTAGCAATGTCCTTCAACATGGACGGCCAGACGAAGCGGTCTTGGATGAGGCGTTTTGTGGCACGAATACCTGGATGGGAGAGATTATGGAGAGAGAGAAATACTTCAAATGGAAGTTCCTCTGGCACATAAGGCCGTACTTTTTCTCTACTGACATCACAGAAGATTTCAAGAGCATTTCCCATTTTTAAAGGTTTTAATTTAATGGATAAGTCATTGGAAGAAATTATAAGGTTTTAAGTTCCTCATCTTTGGTTTGAATATCGGCTAAGTGTTGGAGATCAGTGGTTGAAAGATTAAGGGCATTAATTCTTGAGAGGGCATCTGCCACGGAGTTATCAGATCCTGAAACATGTCTGATATCTGTGCTGAACTGTGATATGAAATCAAGATGCTTCAGTTGACGAGGAGAACACGAGTCCGAGATTTTATTAAACACAAAAGTTAAAGGGCGATGATCTGTGAATATTATAAGATTATGTCCTTCCAGCTGGTGCCTAAAATGTTTTATTGCTAAGTATATAGCAAGAAGTTCCCTGTCATATGTGCTGTATTTGTTTCTGTTGCACTCAGTTTACGTGAGAAAAACGCGATAGGTTGAAGACCATTTTCCGTCAAGCAATATAATACACCTCCAACTGCGGAGTTGGACGCGTCAACCAGTAAACAGAGCTGTTGATCGGGCGTAGGATAATTTAGGGTTGCAACGTTAGCCAATGAGGATTTGCATTGCATAAATGCGGTCTCTGCTTCCTCGTTCCAAGGAACGGGACGTTTATCGTTTTTTTTACAATTAGTAAGCAACTTGTTAAGAGGTGCTTGTGCTTCGGCTGCATGGGGTAAAAAACGTCTATAAAAATTTAACATGGCCAAAAAGCGCCTTAGTTGTGAAATAGTATCTGGCTTAGAAAAATTTGCAATGGCTTCGACTTTATCGGGAAGTCGTTTAACACCCTCAGGTGTTATGAGACAACCCAGAAATTTTACAGATGTTTTGCCTAAAACACATTTATCAGGGTTTAACTTGAGACCGTAATCTCTTAAACAAGAAAAGATTTGATGTAAGTGGTCAAGGCGTTCGTCCTCGGAGGAAGATGCTATGAGTAACTCATCAAAATATGGAATACAAAATTCAAGATGAGCTAAGACTTGATGCATGTGTCTCTGAAATGTTTGACCGGAATTTCGAAGTCCAAAGGGCATAACAGTATAATCGAATAGACCAAATGGGGTAGTCACGGCTGTTTTAGGAATATCAGGTGGATTTATTGCTATTTGATGATACGCTCGGGCCAAATCCAAAGTAGTGAATATAGTTTTTTCCATACAGATTTTGAGTGCAGTCTTGGATGTGAAGGACTGGATAGCGATCCGGCACGGTTACTGAATTAAGCCTACGGTAATCACCCAGGGTCGATACTCTCCATTAGATGTTTTAACAACATGCAGTGTGCTTACCCAGGGACTCTTTGATGGACAAATTATACCTTGCGCCATAAGTTATTCGAACTCTTTCTTAACAGCTTTTAAAATTGTGGGTGTGAGACGACGAGGCTTTGAAAATGATGGGGGGCCTTTAGTTTCTATGTGATGATAAACTTGATTCGAAATATCAACATTTATCGGTTGTGAAGGGTTAATTAATTCGGGATATTGTTTTAAAACCTTATCGAACTTAGTATTGCCGACTAATATTGCTAGGTTAGATGCTACAGACTTAATTTTTGGAAGTTGGCCGTTCGAAGAAAATTTAGTGTTGGCGTCGATAACTCTTCGATGTTTAGCATCGACAAGCAAATTAAAATGTTTTAGGAAATCAACCCCAATGATTGGTTGGCGTACATCTACGATTACAAAAGACCAGTTAAATTGTCGTCGTAAACCTAAATCGAGTAGAATTCGTTTTGTGCCATAAGTCTGTATTTTTGTGCCGTTCGTGCCGTACAAAGTTAAGTCTTGTTGAACTTTAGCATGAGGCGCGAAAGATTTAGGAATAACAGAAATATCCGCTCCTGTATCGATCAAAAAAGTTATCTTAGAGGAATAATCGGCCAATAAAATGCGGTTAATGAGGTGATGGGGCCAATGAGGTCAGGAGACGATCACCATTCTAGTTTTCCGAATGAAAAGAGCATGGAGTAGCACACTTTTTCGCTTTGTTGCCAAAATTTGTATGGTAAAAACAATATCCATTTGTGGGTTCTTTGTACCTTTTAAAACGATTCCGCGAATTACTGCGATTGCGGAAATGGTTTGAGTTGAGAGCTGGGCTACGGGAACGCTTCACGAAACTAGTTAGTCCGCTTACTTGCTGCGTAAGTTGAGCAATTTGTTGTTCTAATTGTGCAGTTTTTGTCAGATGTTGCTGAAACTGAATTAATTCCTTGGGAAAAAGTCAGGTCATTGATTGTATCAGCAACAGTAGCTAGCTGATCTAAGTTTTCATTGAGAGCAGCAAGAATTGTTTGCGTTCCGTTAGGCAAACGTCCGAGCCACAGCGATTTCAAGAGCGGCTCGCCAACATTATTGCCTGCAAGGGAGCGCATGCGCGTAAGGAGCTGTGATGGCCGTTGGTCCCCTAATTCTAAATCCTGGAGGAGAGTTCGAATTTTATAATCCTCACTTTCTGAATGCACTTCGATTAAACGCTTTTTTAAAGCTTCGTACTTTCCATTTTCAGGTGATTTTAGAACCAAGTCGCTAACAGAATTTAAAATGTCTGACTCAACAGCAGACAGAACATAATTAAATTTAGTGGTATCATTTAAAATTTTGCCTAAATCGAACTACGCCTCTAATCGCAAAAACCATAGCGCAGGGTTATGTTTCCAAAAAGGTGGTGGTTTGACTGCCACGTGGGATATCTGGTTACTATCACATGCATTAGGCATGTTGGAAGGTAAATAAGAATCTTTTTACATAAGAATATTTACGCTGAAAAACAAACGATAGGAAAATGAAGTTATATTTGCATAAAATATGAATACAGGATTAAAAATCTTACATGCATGCGATACACAAAAAATTATTTCTTCGTGAAATGGGCAAACACTTTTTGAAAAAAAAAATTAGTCGGCGTATGTTAAACATGAGTGCAACAGAAATTTTTGAAAAAACATACAGCACACATAAATGAAAAAGAAAAGTAAAAAACTTTTCCAGCGACAGCTCATGCATAAAATGATCATAAATTAATAGTGGGAAGAATCCGAGGATGAGATTAAAAATAGAAAATTAAAAAGTTAACGTTATTATCTTTAAAATGAACTGGATGTTAACGGATTGCGTTCACGCGTGTTCAGGTCACCAATTATGGCGTGAAGTGAGAATCTATTTAAGGTTTATTACACGCCATATAAATAATAAAAATGAATGATAAAAAAGGTTAAACATATTTTTAATTTACAGCATTATAAAATATTATAAGAATTACTAATTACTTAGGTTGAAACATGGAAATTGAATAAAGGGGTAAGCCGTCTTTCCTCGTGCGAGTCAGAGAGTGAAGTTAGAGCAAGAGTCCGTTCATATCAGTTCACTTCTCTCTGCTCGCCAGTTGGTTCCAGTTAAGAGGAATAAGTGGGTGCCGAGGCACGCCACAGTCGTCCCCAGTGCTTTACCAGAAACAAAACTCAAAATTAGCTCTGAATTTAAAAATTGTACTAATTTCAGTCCATCATCTTTATCGAAATTAATATTGAAATCGCCACCAAGAATGAGTGGAAATACCTCACAGTGTTTCCCCAGTAGCTCAGAACCACCTTCGGTATATGCTAATAACGTCTCGTGGATATAATCTATAATGTCAGTAACATTCTGATTCAAGAAATATAAACTGTGACGACTACAACGGGTTTACCGTTAAGTAAAGTGCATCGCACGGCACAAGTTTCTCCCTAATTAGATTTAGTTTGATTAACGCACTGGGTACTTCTCACAAAATCATCACGATTGCCATTAAACTTATGTTGTCAATTGCTCACGTTTTGATCAATAGCGATTTCGTCCCCAAAATTAATACTTGTTCGTCTATACTGTGTTATGCGTTTAGAATTTTAAATTTAACTAATTCCTCATTACAAAGCCATGTTTGTGATAACATCAAAATGTGTGCTTTTTGCAGAATATTAAAGCGGAGATCACGTGAATGTGCCCGGAGACTTTGGCAGTTGAGAGAAAAGATAATTATATCCCTTCCATTCTCCTTTTACTGGTGATAATTTCATCAATTGTAGTAAAATGAACAGTAGAAAGCCTGGTAAACGTATTTCGTAGTGGAAACATCGCTTCGTTGTAGTAAAAACAGTTGTAGTTCGTTCTGCTGTAGTAAAAACGTTGACACACCAATCCGTAGTTACAATATGAAGTTCTTTTTGAGACGTGACAAGGCTACGTAGACTAATAGTTGTGATTGGGCTTTGCTGTATTTGTAAACAATTTTATCAAATGTCCCTCCTTGTGATTTGTAAATTGTCAAGGAGCAGACTGGTTTCAATGGGAAATTATTTTTTTTTAGCATGAATCGATCTATTTCGGTTGAGAGGATCTGTTGCAGATCTACGGTTGATAGGAACCATTTCCCAACCGAAAGAATTGTTTTCTGGCATTTCTGCTGTCTTTCCAGAATTCATCTCTGACGAAGGTGTAGCGATATCTTCATAAGCCAGTAAGAGTCTCCAGACAGTGGTAATCACTTTTGTCTACTGTCCGGCGGTTGTTACTGACTTATGAAGATACCGCTACAAAGGGAATATTCTAACGGAGTATATTGGTTTTGTGTTGTTTAATTAAATAGAGTTTATTTTTGATTGATTTCTCAGTTGTAATAGTAAATTTCTTTGTTTAAAGAGCTAAGGCATGAAGTGTCGCTTGGCTCGAAAACAACAATTCGACGCCAGTTACGCTAAAACGCTAGTGAATGTCGTTTGCGAACTTTTTTGTTTTTAAGTTTTAATTTTTTTTAGGGCTTAGTTTTTAAAATATACTGTCCAAATTTTCCACATGTTTAACAAATAACGGTAATTTTAAAAAAATGAAAGAAAAAACTGCATATAAATTATTTTTTTGTAAAAAAAGTATTAGACGAAAAACACAACTTTTTTAAATCCGTAATTTCTGAGCAATCTGTGAACAAAATGCGGATAACAACATTTGACACTTGGACAAAAAGTTTCGTGTTATTATTTGTATAAATAATGAAGTTAGAATGTTAAGTATTATTTGAAAAATAGCAACAAAAAAAAGTTTACGGCATTTTATGTTTTAAATCAATGATTCTAAGAGAACAATGTATGAACTTTTTTAGTACAGAATTTCGATACATTACAATGGTAACAAATCCGTACAAAACGATTGAAAAACTATTTTCATCAAAACGTTTCAATATATTGACTTTTTTTATAAAATATTGTAAAAAATGCAAAATTTCGTTATTTTGTAAAAATATTTATACCGTACCGTGGCGAAATAAAGGGATTTTTTCCATTTTGTAATTATTTTTTCTCTGTTTTTGATAGGAAAAGAATGTTTGCAATTTTAAAAAACGAAGAAAAAGTAGAAACTCTTCCCTCTTTCTTTAGACAGTGGTTTAGCGCATGTACAGAAGCGTGGGTAACGCAATTTTATTAACGTTTTTTATGAAAATCTATTGTTAATGAGTATAAACTCAAAAACCCCCTGACCAATAGGTTACAAAACTTCGTGAAGAAAAATTGTAGGAATTGAAATAAATTCTTCATAAAAAGCACAAATCACACATATTCACTTAATTTATTGAAGACATAAGCTGCTGTTAAAGTTAATTATAAATTATCATATTCGATTGCAAACACACACACACACACAGATCGTGAAAGGAAATTATTTATTTTAACTTCAACATTTCATGCTTACTGTATTACAACTGATATTCGAAATGTCGTTGACCGATGTTGATGTATTGATTTAAAAATAAGTAAAGAACTATTGGAAATCATTTTCATGCGTAGTAATGCCAATGGAGCTGATATTTTTGATGCACTAACGGAAATTTTAAAGTATAACTTACTATAGGAAATGTTGGTTTATCTTGCAATGGATAGTATACTTAACATGACTGGTATTACTAAAAGGAGTTGTTGCGAGATTAAAAAAAAATTCAAACAGCATGGTAATAATAATTTTAAATACCGTCAAACCTCTATATAACGAAGTCACTAAATCCAGAAAAACAGTTCGTTATATATATGGAAAATTCGAATTATAGAGGTTCATTTTACACAATATACGTTATAAATTACATAAAAAGAGTTTTAAATTCATAAACACTATATATTAAAAAGAGTCATTATTCATACCTTTTTAAAATTAATATATGTTTATTTTATATATCTTACCCATCAAAGTAGAAAGAAAGACTGCAAGGAAAACAAGAAAAAAGAATGTCGAAGAATTCAATATTAAGAAAATAATTTTATACTAAAATTATTGAACCTTAAGGACATTTTATAATTTAAAACATACAAGTAACATTAAACATACCTTATTTTATAATTAAAACATGGGGGCACGGAACAACTCCACTAAGGGTGAAAGAGAATATCGAAGATGTTTCTAGTGAACTAAGCAATGGGGGTTAAGGATTGCACTTCTTGGATGAAACATCCAAAACTGTGTTGCTCTCGGCGAGTTAGGATCTAATAAAACCAGTTCAAGATATATGACCAACATAAAATGTGTTAAATACAGAATAACTTGAAATGTTTAGAAATACTTTTAAAAAAAAGGAAGAAAAATTTAATCACAAAAGAAAAAGTTCGTTATATAGAAAATTCACTTCGCTATAGAGAGGTTATTTTACGAAGAAAATTGTGAAATGTTCAAGGTTCCAGGAAAAAGTTCGCTATAAAGAAAGATTCGCAATATAGAGATTCGTCATATAGAGGTTTGACTATACTTTTATTGTAATATTCACCAACAAGTATTGTGCTCCAAAATTTTAAATATCGAGCAAGTTTTAAAAATAATCCACACAATTATAAATTTTATTTGAGCCCATAGTTTTAATCATAGTCAATTTGCTTCATTTCTGAAAGATATAGAACAAAATACATCGTTCTACAATGTTACATAGAAGTTCGATGGATGTTGTGTGTGAGTCAGTCTTAAAAAGATTCTTCAGTTTATATTACGGCTTCATCTTAAAGGCGAAAATCCTGTTGTTACAATTCTGTTTGGTAATAAAAATACTTTAAAACAAAAATTACTACTTTGGTGAAAACAAATAGAAGAAGAAAGCTTTGAAAAGCTGTCGAAATCCAGTGAATGAGTCTCCTAAATTATAATTTACTGAATATGCTTATCAAATTTGTAAGAGAAGGAATTAGATGGGAGTTGAATTTTTTAAAGCTGTGAACTACATTTTCGCTCTTTCACTTCACGTTTATCTGTTAGCATAATACGAGTTAGACATGCCTGGTCTAGAACGTTCCAATTTTTTTATTATATCATAACCAAGAGAAATATTATAGGAAATTTATAGAATTTTTTCGATATCTCTCATTAAAATACGTATTTTCACATTAAGAGAAGTTTTTTTTCCCTTATCCAGTGATTATAGGCGGTCTTGTGTATAAAAAAAAAATCTTGTGTGAATAGACATAATTGACATTTATCTCATAAACAGTGTTGTTTTAGTCAAGCTGCGAATTTGAATTTATTTTCACTAAACACATGTACTGTTGTTACTAATGCCACCTGATCAAGGCCAACGGAATTCATCATGACAAAGGGCTGAGTGACGCCCGTAGTTACCCGTAACTTTGAGCACCATACAGGTGACAGAATGATTAAGCTCGGTTTCACCCAAATTTTGAGGGAGAACACCCTGGGGTGGTCAGGGCCTCCCACCTCTCTTCTCCTTCCACCGACATTACGAGAGGACTTGTGGCTCCACGGCTATTTAAAGTAACCCTATGCCGCGAACAAACATTTATGTCTTCTCCATGATTCGAACCCAGGCCCAATAGCACAGCAGTCAGCGTCGCTAACCATTATACCGGATGGGCGACTGAGTAAGTCCTTCTATAGGTATTTGACTACTTTCATTCTAAAATTTAATGCAAATAAACAAAAGTGAAAATCACCCAAAGATCATATAGTTAACACTAAATTCGCGTAAAATACTAGAATTTTTAAACCATACATCAAATCAAAAAGCTTTCTAACTTAGAACAGTTACCATAGGGATATTAGTTGGGATCTTTAATGCTGTTTTCGCCATATATGAACCATATGTGAACTAAACGAGGGACACATTTTCTGACAGAAAAATTGCCTGGATTTTTTTATTAAAATTTGTGACATTGTAACTCATGCATTTGCTTATAATATAGTGTTTTTAAAATTTCAAAATAATTCATAAATAATCCGTTTTTTCTTTTAACATGTAAAGGGATAGCTTATTTAACATTACGGTATAGGAGAAAAAATGCGAAACACATTTTGCGGCCGTGGTAGCAGAGTGGTATAGGTATCGGATCGTGGCTGGCTTTGTCACGAGTTCGAGCCCAATACCATTGAAGACCCGCCGTGTAGAGCAGCGATGCACGCTAAATCTGCCGAGAGCTGAAACGTCCTCCCGTTGGTGTGGTGTGGTAGTTAGGAGAGGGGGTGTCAGCTCAAGTGTCGTCCACGTCACTTGACCATGGTTCAAAATTACGTGGTCCGTCGCCAAAAGCCCTCGAGTAGCTGAACAGTTCAACGTTAATATTCACTCACTCACGCAAAACACATGTTAAAAAATGTATAAGAAAAATTCGGATTTTTATAGGCCAACTTATTACCTTAATAAAAAAACCAATTTTTTAAATTTTCCATTCACTAGAACAAAAACTACAAGTGTTTTAGTAAAAGTAGATGACATTACCTTACATAAGATGTCAAACTTTAAATTGCGTTTTACTCGAAATGTGTTTTTTTCGAAAAGTTCAAACGGGGACAGCGATTGCTCACAAAAAGTTTTTAAAATATTTTGCTGAAACTTTTTGTGTATGTTCTGTATAACAGTAGAAACGTTTTGACCTTCAGATTTATCAATCACTGCTTCATTTCAAAATTTACAGTCCTTTATGTGAATATAATCACTGTCTTTTTAAGCAATTTCATATAGTCACTAAGATAAAGTGCTCTATATATAGTTTTTGTAAAAATTAAAATATTTCTTATCCTGAAGGACATTTCAAACATGAACAATAAAGTAAAACATCAAAATTAAAAAAAATAAGAATTTGTTCAAAAACTTTTTGTACAAAGCGGGGCCCCGTTTATGTAATTTTTTGTACATTTTTATCACTTTTTTCCGATTTTAATAACATAAATTTTTTTCTGTTTTTAATTTTAGGATTTTTCCTTAAGATATATTAAATAAATCTAAAAATCACAAAAAAATCCCAAGATCTCCATTTTTTCTCAAAAAAAGTTGTTGCAAGTAGTCGGATACCTTAAGTGAAGTCCATTGTTAATCACATTTTCTCTTGTTAATCTTGTTTTATTGAAAAAAAAAACAATTAACGATATCAATACTGAGATATATAGATTATATTTAAACGCCCTTTGCGAAATATCCATTACACTTTTTTGAAGTATGCGAGTTACAGGTTCAAACCTTTATAGCACTAAGTATTTATTAACATCAAAGTCTAAGGCTTTTGGTGATTGAACTAGTAATTCTGAACCGTGGTCAAGTGACATGAACGACACCTGAGTCAGCACTTAGCAATCTTAAATTCCCCCTCCCCCAATGCTAAAATGAGGAATTCGAGGCGCCACTGAATTAACTTGCACTAGCTTCTCTGTATGGCGGCTTTTGAGTTGCATGAGGACTCGAATCCGTGACTCTATAATGACTGCCATTCCCACCAGGCTAACGCGGCGTCATTTAGGGATTATCACCTCCGTTGCTTTGTATCTCAAACAGCCAACCAAGTAATCAAAAAATGATGAGAGTTAACAATGCATGAATGCAGTTATAGTATCTTATTCCAATATCAAAAATTGTACAAACCTTCAATAGTTCACTTGTATTATATCCAGAAACTGTATCAGCTATAAAAATGGAAGACCCCGACGCGAAGGTGAGTGTATTTTTAAAACTGTTGTATAAAATATGTATAGATGCGCATTTTTTTGTGCCTGGTATCTTCGGTTTAAATGGATTTAAAAATATAGTACTAAGAAGCGAAAACATGAAGTAACAGCGTAATACTTTTACAAATTTTGAATGAAAAAAGTAAATATAAAATACACTAAGAAACTGATATGTAATCCTTAAGAGGACACAGTACGCTTCAATTGACAAAAATTGGTCAAAAAATCAAATCTAATTTTCTTAGCCTAAATTATTTTTTATATACTTTTCTATAACCTCACAAAATTTGAAAGTTCTTAACTTAAAAAACGAAGAACTATGATAGATTTTACGTTCATTTTTATTCACATCCCTACGGCAAATCAAAACTTTAAAAACTGACTTATCTCAGAAAGATAAAATAACTAGTTTGTCTTCATTTAAAATGCTAAGGCCTTTCTTTTCCTACTTCGCCTAACTGATGCTTTGAATTTTTTTTACCTATTTCTAATAAATAGTACATGGAACAAAAGTTAGTAAGCATTTTTAAATCAAAACAATACTTTTTTTTTTTTTTAAATAATTGAGCTCAAAATTTATACATTTTTTAAGGAATTTTTAATTAGCATTTATAAAAAATGTGCGAATACAATAATATTATCGCAAAATCCATACCAACTTTTGTTATACATAGTTTGAAGTACTTGCAAATCAAAGTTCATGCTCGAACGTACATTTTTGTAGGAGTAGAATTTTAAAATCACTATAAAAATTTCAAGTTTTTTTCCTTAAAAAATTAAATGGCTAGTGTTTTATAAGAGTTTGAGTATAAAATCTGATTTACATAATACACACACAGGAGGCATCCACAAAAATTTTGAAAGTCCTTAAATTAAAAATTTTTGCGCAAGTCGCGTATCATGTTCCCTTAAGCATTTATTTATCCGTAATTTATGAGACAATTATTTGTGAAGGTTTTAAGAATAAGATTTCGTATAATTTATAACTTGAATACTACAAAAAACAATTTTTGTAAATACTTAAATTTAAATTCTAATAAATTGTAACCTTTTTTAACTATATCATGTAGACATCAATGTAAGGATTACAGAGAATTTAATTTAATATCATTTTGTGTGAAAAAACCGCATTGTGTACGAATAGGTCAGAGAAGCAAATTATATTTGAATAAATTATTGTAAAATTTTAATAGTTCATAATATTGCACTAATTTTGCATCTTACATGGATAAGTATTTCAAAATCAAAAGGATACTTCGGAGAAGCAAGTACTCCAGAGACCAAAATAATAGATAATAATATGTCATTTTAAAAGAAAAGTAGTTTTTTTAACTTTGGGTTTCGAATAGAATTAATATTAAATTATTTTTCTGAAACAATACTAAGAATCTCTTTCAAAATGAGACTTCTGCTATGAAGTCTTATCAAGAACATACATTACAAGTAATATTGTTTGCTTAACAAGTAACTGTTTTGCATGTTTAATCTTTTTTTTTGTACAAAGTTTAATTTGAATTTATTTCGAAAATGCTTTTAGTTGCATTATCTAGCAGTAGGATTTATTTATATATCTAAATATTCAATAAACGTTATATATTACCCTAGGAAAACATTAAAAATCAGCATGATATTCGAAAAGAATACAAAAGGCTTCCATAATGTGAATTTTAAAAAGGAACATTTTAATTTATTATAAATTTCGAAACCAGATTACCAGCAAAAATACTTAAGTATACTCTAAGATTGTACGTTCATTATAGATATCAACTATTACACCATTCATAAAAAATTTATAAAAGTAATGAATGGGAACTATTATTGGTACAATGGCTTATTTTTATATTTCATTAAATAATTTGTTTTTGGAAGTCTGTTTCTTTCAACTAGAGAAGTATATGATGCTTATGACTTATGCAATTTCGTGTTGGAACATTTCACGTTCCAAGAGGGTGGCAAATTTTTTAAATGTCATTGAGGTTAGTATAGCGTTAACAATTAGAAGAATGCAACTTTTAAAGATATTTTGGTACTAAAAAATATAGTGGCCATTGTAGCCTAGTAGTCTTGGTAACGGACTCGTAGCCGGCGTGTCACGAGTTCGAGCCCAGTACCACTCAAGATCCTAGGTGTATTAGAGCGATTCGTGTTAAATCTATCGACAGCTTAAACGTCCTCCCGTTGGTGTGGTGTGGTGGTAGTTAACGAGAGAGGGTGCCGTCTCAGGTGTCGTCTTCGTCACTTGACCATGGTTCAAAAGGACGAGATCCGTTGCCAAAAGCTTTTGCTTAGCTGAATAGTGTGGCGTTAACATTTTCTCACTCTCTAAAAGGGATAAAAACGTTTAACCTGCACAAAACCGCATAATCGTGTGACCTGGGTCTCAAAAGGTAATCATGTGCAAATTTAAAATACATTGCAGATAAAAAAAAACAGTCATGTGATTATCGATAATTTTTAGAATAAAGTGATGAAAATAATTCGAATCAATGAGTTTTTGAGCCACACAATTTACTCAACCAATTTGACGTTTTGGGTGATGTCGAAAATATGAAGAAACTACAAGTTTCATTGCTTTGTCCTAAAATTTCTTATCCACAAATCAAAACAGAGAACTTAAATGCTAAAATCAGAATTTGCAGATATAATAACTTTGAAAATTCTCGAGAAATAAGTTCGAAACTCAAAATAAATCGTTAACTTTTGAGAACACAATGTGATCTAAGTATTTTTAACTGCAGAAGCTGCAACCAATGATTTTGAGATCTGGTGCTTAGAACTTGAACATTGGGGATATTGCAGCTGTCCTGATCTGGTGAAGACAATGAATTCAGACCTTGAAATAACAATACTGTAATCCCAATGAATATATTTAATTATTTTTGTGACATCGAGCGAAAACTTCTAGTAGGTAGACTTTACTGCTAAAATCAGCTTTAGATGTTTGTCTAGAATTGTCAAAAATATGTGTTAACTGAATTCCATTAGATCACGATATGAACTATAACTCCTCGGAAAAATATTCATGTTTCATAAAATGGGAAATTTACTGATAAGCTTTCGATAATACATTAATTCTGTTTTCTTTAAATTTCCTTTTGTCCATATAACCAACTATTTCAGGGTCAATTGAACAGCCGAAATTCTGTCACTTGGAGAAAAGTAATTCTTCAAATATGTTTCTCAATATTTCACTAGTTCACCAATTTAGAAATATCAGTCTCTTAAATGTTTCAATCTGTCTTTCATGTTGTCTGAAATAAAACTAATTCAAATTATCCATCTAGCATTAACAAAATGATAATTTACAATCAAATTAACTATAAAGATCCTATTTTTTTCACTCCTTCAAAGTGTATACAAATTCCGAGCATAATAAATCACAGCCCTTAAAATTCGCACTCCTCGAAAAAGATCCTAATATGTGCAGTTGTTCATATTCATTAAAATTCCGGATCAATTAAAAGAACACCGTGAAGGTCAAAGTTCAGTGAATCATTTTTCGAAATTATAGCAGACTTAAACTACCGTCAGGTGTCGTTTGAACTGTAAAATAAAAACATTCCAAGTTGAAATCAGTCCTGCGTGATCATGGGGCTCACATCGAAACAAATGATGATCACATATTATGCCGTGAAGGAAGAATCGAGTCATTCTGAGGTCCTTAACCCTTTATCTACCACAATACGATTTACTGCAGTTTTTTTCATGCAATATTTTTTTTGAATCACTACGTTGAAAATTAAGGGATATACGTGAACAAAATACTCAACTTTGGGAAATTAAATATTAGAGCTAATTAGTTAAAGATATTCAACTGTAAAATTAATTATACAGACACTTAAAATAAACAGTCAAATCATTTTCTAAGGTCTTCATTTACATATGAAAAAATAAGACCCTTGCATTTTGACATTAACTATTTTTTCGGAACAAAAAGGGCAATCTTAGCAATCCACTGAAAACGCAACTTCTGCTTTAAAACTATTCGCCCTCCCCGCTAAAATACTCATCATAGAACCCGTGCTGCCATATACAGTCACTCAAAAAAGTATTGGGACACTTGGCATGCATAACTTTAAATTGATTTATAAAAATATTTATCACATTAAAACAAAACCAAAATTAAGAAATATTTTAACATTTGGTGTACAGTATACAAGGAAAATTTTATTAGTATTATAGAATTATAATTTGATCTAGCTTTTCAAATATAATTCAAAGGCACATTGAAGTCAAAAAGTATTGGACACTTTGAAATGAGAAATTTAACAAATATACTGCGCATAAATAGAATTTAATTTCACAACACATTTTTAGACTAGAAGTTTAAACATAAATGTTTCAACGGATAAGATTATTTATAGAAAAAAAGGCGAGAATCCAAGATATATCGGTTGGTATTTGAAATATCATAAGTCATTGGAAAGAAGAAAAATCAGTTCACTGTATAGGAAAAATCTTGAAATTGAGTAAGTCTACTGTTTTTAACATCATTGACAGGTTTAGGAAAACAAATAGTGTTGACAAAAAGCAAAGATCAGGGAGTCTAAAGATATTTAATGAACGTGAAGAGAGATGGATTGCGAGATAAGTGCGCATTAAGGTATCCGACTACGTTCGGAGCCATGATTTTAAAAAGCGCATAAATGGATAATTTTCATGATACTTAATGTCACTTAGATTAGAATACATGTATACAATTGTTTTAAGGACATTATGACAAAAAAAGTAATTAAATACAATATTTTTGCAAAAAATTAACTTAGATTAACCTTTTTTCCGAATGTTCTCCTTTTGTAAGAAATGCTTCTATTGTATTAATATTTTGCCTGTATATATCTGAGACCTCTGTATAGAGGCTCAACTATGAGTTTTAAAAAATTCACATTATTTTCAGAGTTCTAACCACACATTTGAAATAATTATCGGCGTATTTTCTTAAAATTTCTCCCTTCTGTTTTCGTAAGACATGGATAAACCGACTTCCGAGTTATGCATTTCAAAAATTCTAGTTGAGCCTCTATAGAGGTCTGAGCTGAATACAGGCAAAATATTAATACAATAGAAGCATTTTTTACAAAAAGAGAACATTTGGAAAAAAGGTTATTCTAAGTTAAATTTTTGCCAAAATATTGTATTTAAATTTTTCTTTTGTTATAATGTCCTTTACACAATTGTATATATGTATTCTAATCTAAATGACACTTAATATCATAAAATATTATCCATTTACGCGCTTTTGCAAAATCACAGTTCCGAACGTAGTCGGATACCTTAATCCAAGAACTAATGCAGTAAAAATGACTTTGAAATGTAAAAATTGGTTTGGAAAATCTGTAAATTCTGAAACTGTTAGAAATGTTTAAAAAAACATAAGTATCACGGCAGAGTACCTCAAAGAAAGCCATACATAAGCAAAGCGAATAGACAAGCTAGGTTGGCATTTGCTAAAATATATGCAAGGCAGCCAACAAAATTTTGGGCAGATGTTATTTTTGCTGATGAAAGCAAATATAACATTTTCGAAGCGGATGGCAAGCAAAAATTTTGGCGGAAACTACCGGCTATCAAATATGGAGGGAGTAACTAAATTGTCTGGGGCTGCATGGCAAGCTCTGGTGTGTCGGGAACATACATTTTATCGCTGGTAAAATGAATAAATATGTCTATCTTGCCATTCTCAAGCGAAATTTAGGGCAAAGTGTGCGAGCAAGCTGGGAATCTCTCGGAATATTTTAAATTATACCAAGATAATGATCCGAAACATACTGCAGAAGTTTGCAAGTTTTGGGTCCTCTACCACTGTTCTAAATTTATTAAAACTTCTACACTAAGTCCAGACCTTAATCTCATAGAACATGTGTGGGATTATTTGCAGCAAAAAGTATATGAGCACCAAATTTCTTACAATCAGGACTTAAGAAAATATTTGGTCGAAGAGTTGACCAAAATCGATAGATCGTTTTGAAAAAAATTGATCAAATCCATGACAAATGCACCTCGAGAGATCATATCAAGCAAGGAGGGCCCAACAAGATATTAATTTTTAAGTTTGAATTGTGTTTCCTAGTTTATTGGGAAGTGTCCCAATACTTTTTTGAGCACGTTTTTTTAACTCTATTTCTTTTATGATCAATTTTAACCATAATTGCACTAATATACGAGTTTTGTTCAAATTATTATTTGTTTTATTAAAATAACATTTACTACTTTTTTTATTCCATTTGTATATTTAAGTAAAATATTACGATAAAATTCTATGAGCTGGTAGTGTGTCCCAATACTTTTTTGAGTGACTGTATCTTGGAAGAGTTAATTTCAAAGAATATTCTCGCTAAGTATCGTTAGAGTATTTGTAAAAATGGTTATTCTTTGTAATTTTAAAGTGATTGGTACTTATAAGTACCTTCGGTAGATAAAGGGTTAATTGAGCTTATAATCATATTCTTGTTCCTTTGTATGCATAAAGGGAAGCTGTTTAAACCGTCGTATCTATTGTACTTTTAGTTTGACTATTAAATAAAATATCTAGTTCCTGTTAATTTCTTAGCAAAACTTTTTATCGTGATATTAAGAGGATATTTTCATTAAAGGCACAGTTTTTTTTTTTTTTTTTCAATCCTAACAAGGATAATTATATCAAGGCAGGATTGAAAATTTAACAGGAATACCTCGCTTTTCATAAAAAAAAAATTTGAATTTTCACTAATTTATTGAAAAGAACATAATGTGTAATAAAACTCATCTCTATAACCTTTCGAGCAGTGACCTTAATTTTCATTTTAATTTATTTCCCTCTTGAGATTTAAACGTAAGATGATTTATGAAAACCGACCATAATTTCATTCCGTATTTTTCTATATTGGCATTGATAAATATTGCATAATGGTCACCTACAACGAAAATGTAAAAACTGTTTCTCTATTCAGTTTTTGGAAGGAACGAACATCTTTCCCCATTGCGTGACAAACATTTCAAGCATTGTGTTTCTTGTCCTGATTCCAAAATATCTGTTGAAAGTTTGCCATTCCTGCATTGGTTTAATTCATCAAACTTATTGGGTTTATTCAGCTAATTGTGTTTTCTTCATCAGTTTGATCCTTGAGTGTGGCCGTGGTAGTAGAGTGATATAGGTAGCGGATCGTGGCTTGCCTTGTCACGAGTTCGAGCCCAGTACCACTAAAGACCCGCCGTGTAGGGGAGCGATGCACGTTACAATCTGTCGAGAGCTCAAACGTCCTCCCGTTGGTGTGGTAATTAGGAGAGAAGGTGCCAGCTTAGATGTCGTCCACGCCACTTGACCATGGCTCAAATTGACGTGGTCCGTCGCCATAAGCCATCGTGTAGCTGAAGAGAGCGACGTTAATATTCAATCAATTGATCCCTGAGCTCATAAACAATTTCTGATCTCTTCTTCAGTAAGACCACATTTACTAATCGCCGTGTTACATTGCACTATAACATTGAAAAAACGCAAGCAGTATATAGTATACTATTAACCCGGTACACTAAATAGATATGATTTTGCAAGTAATAATTTTTTTTTATCTATTGAATAAACATAACATTATTCGGGATGGGCATTACGTCGATAGCGTTTGACAGGTGGAAATTATACATATAAACTTAAAAATATGTTACATATTCTCTTTACCTCTTGAGGAAAATGAAGTTTTACTCCTTCAAAATGACATAATTATTAAAAGAACTTTTGGAATCCAATGGACGAAGTAAGGTATCCTAATTTAAAAATAACTGCATTTCCTTTAACATCGTTCTTTCGCATTGCCTGCCTATGTGAATCTGCATTTTCAACGATGTATATATTTAAGACAACATATCATATCCGTTAGAATTCAGTGCAAGATTAGCAGTTGGTAATTATATACCGAGATGTACAAGATTGGGGTGGTCAGAATGTAGACTATATATAAGTCTTCTACTGAGACTAACTACAAAAACTATCTTTAAGGTGACTGCCTACCTTGAAAATGTCGTTTTTCGTCTACATAAGACATTTTTTATTTATTGCAAAATCTTATAGTTTGGACATTTTTCTTTCCAAAACAGTTTTTATTTTTCCTTTACGCGAAATAGAAATAAAGATATAGGGGTTTTAAAACATCGCTCAACGCAAAAAGGCAGTAAGATAAAACTTTTAAATGAGTTTTTCTCACAAAAAGTTGTTTTCGAAAGAAACTCTTTACTAGATACATGACATCTTAAGAACCAAACAAGATAACGTTTTGAAAATTTGTGCGAATGTTTTTATTTTTCAAAAAAATGGACCTACGTTTTGTCGTAGTTAAATTTTTTTCTTTTGGTTGGTTTTATGGGAAAAAAATTTTAAAAAAACATCAAAATGTTCATATTATGTATAAATGTGTGTAATTGTTTTGTATTTTAATATTTCTTTTAGATTTTCGTTCATTTTGAAGAGCATCATAATATGTATGTTGTGTATAAAGAAAATTATGATAATTGTATTAGACATTTTTATACAGTGTTAGCCGTTTTAGTAAAAATTTGGTAAAATTTCCTTGAAAACAACCAATTTTTCAAAACGTAGAATATATATTTAAAGTTTTTTATGTGTTTGCATATTTTTTTTCTTCTTAAAAGCCGTCAATTTGTTTCAAAAATTTGTTATTATAAAAAAATTGGGTTCGAAGATAGGCAGTCGCCTTAAATGAAAATATATATTTTTTTAATGCATTTTGAATTGTTTGATAATAAGTGCATCATTTGATCTAATTAATTTTGTGGGTATAATTATGCTTGCATCTTGTGTTTTGCTTAAAACGTGATTTTAAGGAGGGGGGGGGTGTAGTTATATAGATAAGTACACATGTTTTGTATTTATTAATGTTATGCTCAAACCATTGTTCGGCTATTTTTAGCTCCTCACATTTATGCCACAGGATGGACCACAACACCTTGAAAGTAGAGCGTTCCATGTAAGTCTGCCCACACCTGTTCTAAAGCAATAGCTGGCACTCATCAAATGTGACAGATCAGTCGGAGAAGAGAAAAAAGGAAACCACTTAATAATGACGTCATTATTTCTGCATTCATACACTACGGCTATTTATTGATAAAAATTTAAATGAATTTTATTAAAAAATTTTTTTAATTCTTTTTCACACAGTGTGAATCAAACGTCGTCAACCTCTTATCACTATGATGTACCGAACCAATCTATTAATGATTCAGAGTACAGCACAGCACGAAATATTTTGGATACAATTCGATTCCTGCGGCAATGCATTTGAAAGTTAGGGGATAGAGGTCAATAATATAGAATTCGTTTTAGTATATATTAATTATGCAGTACTTAAAAATATTTATTAACTTAAAAATGAAAATATAACTGCCTCAAAATAAGCAAAAAATTAAAATTTTACGTACTTTTGTATTATGTATCTATTTTTAAAGTTAATTATTAAAAAAAGAAAAAAAAATGGTGCGTGGAATGTCACACGATAGAAGTAAAACTTCTTGGGAACATTGATTATTTGCTCCAATATTCCAAACTGACCGTGTACATGTCTCAATCACCTAATTTTCATGAAAGGTCTTCGTGACGAATTGAGTCTTTCTGATACCAATTCCAAAGTTGGAAGATGAGCTGGAATTTCTGGGTACACAAAACCATTATATTTTGATAAATTTGGTATACTTTTCCTACTTAAACTTTGCCGGCAGTTGTACAGTTTAATGTCTTCTAAATTAATTCCCGCTGAAAAATTTTTTTTATGTGCTCAGCAACAGGCGTTCTCAAATCTTCTCAAGCCAAAACTATCCAAAAACGAAACACGTGACCGAATGGATTATCAACGAATAGCGAAAATCTTTGTGAGCATTTTTTTTGGATGGGGACTTTTAACGGCACAAAGTTCAGCTACACGAGGAAAATTTTTGGGGATGGACTTAAATTTTTAACCCTGGTCAAGTAACGGGACGTCACCCGGCTGGCGTGTCATGAGTTCGAGCCAGTACCAAAGAAAAAACGCCGTGTGGGGGCGATATACGTTAAAATCTGTCGAGAGCTCAAACGTCCCCCCGTTGTTGTGGTTGGTAGTTGGGAGGGGGGGCCATCTCAGGTGACGTCCTCTCACTTTTCTATGGGTTTAAAATTCGAAGTCCCTCGCCAAAAATCTCGTCCATTCACCGTTTTAGTCACTCACCCAAAAATGCTTCCCCCTAAATTAAAAAAATAAAAAATTAATTGACCCAGCAGGATGGAAAGGATAATACATACCTTGAGTTTATTTTAGATTGGAGCTTCTACTTACGTCACAGAAAGGAAATCGTTCTTTCCAAGATTAAGTAGAAAGCACCTTTTTACACCAGAAATATTTAAATTTGAAATTCATGACCCAATATAGTATTTATAGCAATTAAAAAAATTTGTTTACGGAAAAATGCATAACATGAGGATGTGGTGAACCTAACGCGTTGCCCTTATTATCACAATTATAACAAAAGCACAATAAATATTTATGTGTTAAGTATGCTTTTAGACGTATATTTTTTTCGATATAATGTAATTATCAATTTCTTATGACCATTTAGCCTTAGTAAAATTGTGTGGTTACGTAAAAAAAAAAATATCTAACATGGAGAGTGTAAGGTCTTGATGTCACGGATATAGCTTAAACTTAGTAGCATGGTAGATTTAGTTTCCCTGTTGATGAGGATATATGGTTATAGGGGCCATTATGGAGTAGTGGATCCTATAGCGATATACCTTCATTAGCAGAGAAATTAAGTCTACCATCTACATAATTTTAACCAAATCATTTATCCCAAGACCTTGCACTCTACTCACAATTAGTATTCCAATTGCCGCCAAATGTTCTTTACTATGAATTGTATTTTATAAGCATGTAACCTAAGCATATCTTACGAATAATTCTTACTAAACTGGTTTGTGATACTTCAAGTTCATGTAATGCTTCACAAGTTGTTTTAGGACTCTGTTAAAACGATTGAAGAAAGTGTTCAACACAGTTGATTCACTAGGTCTGTCACTTCTAGGAAGTTCCTTAATACTGTGAGTGAATATTAACGTCGCACTGTTCAGCTACACGAGAGCTTTTGGAGACAGACCACTTAATTTTGAACCACGGTCAAGTGACGTGGACCCCTCAGGGGGCTCACCTTCTTTAGGTGAATACGGGTTTCACGCGCCCGAGGTGCCCTAGTGATCTTTTCCTTCTCCTAAGGGGTTTACTGTCTTTGGTAAACATGGGCTTCACGAACCCAGGGTACCCTAGTGATCCTTCTTTATTTTCGGCCCTTCTCCTTGCCATTCAAATTTCCCTTTTCTTCTTTTCCCGTCTAGACCACAGACCTATACTACAAGATGAACCTTGTTCAAATTTTATTTTTTCTGATGAAAAAACATGTTTTACTACTAACATATTATGGTTTACATTTTGTATTGAGTTAGTTTAGTTTCTTTTTCGTATATTTCTTTGAATACTTTGATTATGTTGCTTTATTTGTTTTGACTAACAACGATGATTTTCCGACCCGCATGTTTGCCGTGTGTGGCGTCCCGTACGGAGGAAAATGGTGTTCTGGGGATCCTTAGCGTTCCCTTTGCCCACGCTTCTCCCGTAGGGAGGAGATTGATGGCATAGGGATACCTCTCCGTTTCCTTTGGCCCACGCTTCACTGTAGACGGGTGGCAGAAGTGAGCCCGCTCCTGTCAATCGGCTGGTAGTACCTCTCTTCGGTATCCCCGAAGAGACATTGCTCTAGGGGTTAGTCTGCAGATAAAGGGGTGTCGGGTTTACCGTTGGATCCTCGCCCTGGACTGTAGCATTATATTCTGGGTGTACTCTGGGTAAGCGCCGTGCCTGGTTTTTGGCCAGATGACCGGCACACTGCCTCCCTTGTTGGACTCCGTGGTGGGTGGAGGCACGCCAGGACGAAGTTGTGTTTGCGTTTTTATGGATCCAATGCTGCTGTGCCCGGGTAAAGGCCTCGTATTACCCAACAAACCTAACGTCGATGAAACTGCTAAAAATTCACGATTTTTAATTTTATCCTTGCCAAACAATGATATGAGTAAAAAATCGCCATTTGCTATTCATAAAGCACTAATTGGAATAGGTGGCGATACTGTCGGTAAAACGTTTAAGATCCGGTGATTTATTAATTGAAACAAGCTCTGCACTCCAAACTAAGTCATTTTTACTAGCCAAATCTTTTCTTGATTCTCCATTAACAATAAGTCCTCACAAATCACTTAATACTTCCGGCGGTGTCATTTCTGAACCTGACTTGTTGAACACTCCTGAAGCGGAAATCATTGATGGGTTCTCTGATCAGAGAGTGATTCAGGTCAGAAGAATTACTATAAAAAAGATAATACAATAATTCCTACAAAACATTTAATACTAACATTTAATAGCCCTAAACTTCCTTCTACAATAAAAGCAGGTTACTTAAACTGTAAGATTCGTCCCTACATACCGAACCCTCTGCGCTGTTTCAAATGCCAGAGGTTCGGACACTCACAAACATCCTGCCGTGGACAACTTACTTGCTGTAGATGTGCATCTGTTGGACATGCTTCCACAGATTGCAGTCTAGAGCCTAAATGTATTAACTGCTCTCAACCCCATACTACTGATTCAAAACTATGCCCAAAGTGGAAAATAGAGAAACAAATACAGGAAATAAAAACAAATAAAAATATTTCTTATCCAGAAGCACATAAATTAATAATCCCACAAATATCTCAAACATACGCTCAGGCTGCCAAATCCTCTACTTTAAATAATTTTACTCAAACAGATGAAAATATAACACAAATAAAATGTCCCCCTTTAAAATTACTTGAACCACTTTTATCCAAGCCAAGACCAAATATATCAATATCCAATCCTCTTGTTTCCACATCATCTTCAACCCAAGCAAACCTCTTGCCAACCACTTCAACAGCAGCTACTGTCTCAGATCCTCAATCGCCTACTCCTACACCTAATAACGCACTTTCCACCACCAATAATATGTTCACCCCTCTTACACCTTCATCAACCATGTCCGCTTTCTCATCCAATTCCAATAATCAACCTCCTTCTGGCTCAACAATAACACGGAATTCGAAAAAGAAAAGAAAACTTCGGGATAGAAAAAAGAACTACTTAAAACAGTGATAGATATTAAAATGGCTCAACATAAGCCTCAAAAATCCTCAAACGTAGAATATACAACGGATGAGGAAGACATGATTGTCTATGATGTTGAAAACGAAATCGAAACGATTCCTGAAGATAAATTCGCCATGCTGGAATGTCACAAGAACAATCCTGCTTATGTACGTGCGATAACTCCGACACGATTTAGGAAAGGTTCTAAGTAATTTGATTAATCACATAGATCGTTTAAGACAAACTTTTTCCATTAAGAAAAATTGAGTTTTTATCAATGCTTTTATTTTAAGATACAGTCTGACTTGGTGGCCAACCCCACCAAATTTTGTTTGCTTTTATTACTTGATAACTGTTTAATACGTGATTTCAAATTTTATCTTTTTAAACTGTATTATCAATGCTTTTATATATTTTATCTGTTTTAATATTTTAACAAATGTTTGTGGCGCAGTTTAGCCAGATTTGGCTCTTGCGCCAAAACCCCCACATTCACATTCACTTCACTCACTCACTCACTCAAGTGACGTGGACGATACCTGCGCTGGGGGGCGCACCTCTCCTAACTACCACACCACATCAAGGGAAAACGTTTGAGCTCTCGACAGATTAAACGTGCTTCGCTCCCCTACACGTCGGGTCTTCAGTTTTGCTGTGCTCGAACTCTTGACAAGGCCAGCTACGATCCGATACCTTCACCACTCGGCTACCATTGCCATTCCTTAATGATGTATATTTCTTTTAACACTTCATATAATCATTTTATTGATTTAGCTTCAGGATGTTTGATTCTATAACAACGTAGAAATTTACTCTGAAAATTGATAGGGGATTTCGTTTCCTAAAACCAAATCACCCATTAGACTTTTAACAGAATCGACGGGGCGTTTCGGCAAATGTTTTTAAGAATCTCCTTAAAGTGCATTTTGTGCCATATACTTCAAAAAAAACTACAGATTTTGATCTGTTCAGTGTTACAAACGTTGTTTCATTATATTAAATGACTATTTTGTAATTAACTTTTATGATCAGGGGAGACATTTTTATAACCTTTATTTCGAATATGTGTCTCCTTGTTTATCATTTACCTGTGCAACAGGAAAATAATATAAACCATCCAATTTCTTTATTTTCAGGTAACGCCTCTTCTAACTTTAGAAGAAATTATTGATAGTGATGATGAATTGGAATACATAGCAATCATGCGTAGCCTCATAGAATGTCAACTTGAATATGAAGATACATATGAATGTCTTGGTGAAAGAGAATTTTTTCATGAATTAGTGTGCCACGGGAGACAAAGGCTATTACTAGAAGTATGTTTAGCTCATGCTCTTACAAAAGTAGTAAAATCTCATTTCGTAATACACAATTTGGAACCTTTTCGTAAATGGGATGTAATCAACATTGATGTTGATGGTTTCCCGGAAGGGCAAAATCCGGTTATATGGAGAGAAAATGTAGATTCCAAACTTTTAGAACATATACAGAATGAAACCCTTTTTTTAGTTACAACCTTCTACAATTCAGACCGTTTAGACTTCTTGGGTGGTTTTTCAAAGTATGAGCATTATTACAGACGACTTTTCACAGGTATACATTTAGATGAACTGCAAGTCAGTGATGTGGGTTACTGGGATGCATTGCATAAATCTACATGGAGACGAGTATTTAATAACAGTTTATCTCTTTTCTCTTGCATGGACAAGGATATTGCTGCTTATATAAAAGAACAGATGAAAATAAGCAAGCCAATGAACGTATTTAAGCAAATACTTCATCGTGAATGGGGTGAACCTTTCGATCCATTCGAAGTCTTAAAAGTCATTGCTTCTCCTTATTATTTCGTACTTCCCCATCAAAATAAAAGAGAGCATGCCATGTTTGAATCGCTGCAGTGGTGGAAAGGAAGAGTAGATAGCGTTCTGTATAAAAGCTATGGTTTTGTATGTCGTCTGTTTATTGGTAAAATGATTTTAACGTAAGGAGATTGAAGCAATTATGTGACACAGAAACATCCAATGGAATTTTCATGTTTTAGCTAGTGCTTGTTTTATTTTTGATTTTAATAATACAGGGTGTGAATGCTCATGGTGAAAGTAAATTATAAACTTGACTAAATTTTTTTTTTTTATTTCTTTATAATGAATTAAAATGATGAGGCTTATTTTCTATTGTGTCAAATGTTTTGATATATTTTCTAAATATTGCTGCTAGTACTTGTAGTAAAAAAATAAATGTTTTTACAGTTCTTGTAATTCTGTCATTGAATTTTTTATCAACTTTCTTAAAAAATGTACTTCATTGATTCAAACAGGTTATCACAAAATTCATTCTAACATTTATACATAGATTGACGTTCTTTTAAGTACAATTTCGTGTGAATTCAGTATGGTGCTTGTCAGTTGGCTGTTAATGTTCACTAATTTGAATTGGTAATGTGTTTTCCAGGTTGATTACACATATTTTAGTTAATTTTATTCGTTTGTATTTTGGTGGTGGTTACACTGTTTCAGATGATTTTAATTGGATTTTCTTTTTTTTAATCATTTATAACCATTTTTATACTATTAATTGTCCAATCTGCATCTTTAGTCCTCTGCTATTCTTTTAAAGATGGATTTTCGAACATTATTAGTGAGTATCATGATATTTTTTTCAAAAAAATTAGTTGTATGAATCATCACTTCCTGAATATTTTTAAATAGGGAAATATCTTAAATTTTACACCTTTATAAAATGGTTACATGTGCGTTCTCTTTCATACAATTAGAGTAGTGAAAAAACATTCTTTTTTTTTTTCGTGTCAAAATGCAAACACTTCTCTAAATTTATGTTTTTGTTTGCTATTATCGAATATTTTCCGTTTTTAAATATATCATTTAGCATTTCGTCAACTATTTGTGAAGGGTGTACAGGTGTTGCGAATGTGAAAACTACAGAGGAGTGATATGAGACCGGATGGAGACGACGAATTACCGTAGAACATGGGTTCGTAAGCCACGATTTGTCGGTTAAAATCGCGATAAGACTATCAGTCGGGAGGACGATGAGCCAAACTAGAGAAATGTCCATATCACTGCCAGGATATACAAATACTGCCTGAACGCGTCAATGTCGCACATTACCTTGTTTTCCTACCGCACGTTTCATGGAATTCCTGAAGGAAGAACCGACCAAGAGAACGTGTAATTCATGGATGACAGCACGTTTTTCAATGGCGGTGCATAACCACTTCCATGTTACGTATCCCTGGAGGTGGATTGGAAGAGGCAGACCGTTACCAGAATTTCTTCTTTTTGGGCCCCCTGAAATCGCTTGTGTATGAGACGCCGGTATAGGAATGGCGATTTTTTCCGAAAAAGATCGATTTTTAATCGATTCCAATTGTAACCTGATGAATCGATTCACATGAAAAAATCGAGGTCTAAAGGATCGATTTCTAAAATTTTCAAGTCTGCATTTACAATGTAAATATAAATCCATTTTATGAAAAGCAAGAAAGATACCATAATAAACGATCTCTTTTTAGTAAAATTGGGAAATTTTTTAGTTCAGGGAATTCGACAATTATTTTTAGTTCCATGTCAAAGTATCAGATATGAAAGGAGACATTATTTTCTAAATGTATTTGTTACATTAAAAAATTAGAAAATAGGTAATAGAGCTTATAGTTCCCAATGCTTAATATCTAAGCTTTTTCAAAACAAGTCTGTCAAGTCTACTGTGATCCAAGTGGTTCCGCTCATCACTTGCGATGTTGCCGGCAACCGAAAAAAGGCGCTCACAAGGAACAAATGATCCCACGATACTTACAGTGATTTACTTACCCTCAATTACTTATTATTCCGCAACAAACACTGCATAAAAATATTTATCTCGCTAATCACAGTCCATTACGACAGTCAGTCAATCAAGGCATAAACAAATGACGCAATATCAGCAAAAACAAAAAGAAACGTAACTTTTTTTAATTTATTAAAGAGGCGAAGGACACGAAGCACGCAGGCATCTCGCGAGTGTTTGAGTAATTAACCCTTTAACTGCCAACATCGTAATATTATGGGTTTTAAAGATAATACATTCAACTGATTGTAAATATATTTTATGGTTTTTACCAAAACAAAAAAATCGAATGGCAATTTTCTAGGATGAAATATCGATTCAGTGCTACATATAGATTTTAAAAATCGATTTTTTTTTGGCCCGAGAAATCGATTCTTCGATTCATTGATCTCAGATTCCCATCCCTACGATCTCCCCTAAATTTCACGACACGCTTCAGCTGACATTACCAGCAACTCGAGTTAGATTGAATGCCTCCAACAATCCTCTGTCCGTCGGTGTCGACTGTGCTTTGACCTATGCGGCCACAACTGTGAACAATTTAACAATCACTTGCCGTTGCATTTCTGACATTGAGCTGCCATGCAGTTTTCGTATTGTAAAAATGTTTTAAATCTAACAAATGTATTTCTTGGCTTTTATTGCCCTTTTTCATTTCACTCCATATTACACCCTTCATAACTCTCTTTGCGAATTACTTCGACTCCCATGCTTTGTGATGCCATGTTCAATAGCGATTTGTCGTCGTCCCCATGTTGCCTGGCAATCCCCTTCTAAATTTATCGGTGCTAATTTGATATCGGGATAGTAGCGCCAAGCGGTTGTTTGTTTGCCAAGATGGGCGATAATATTACAATATGGTTACATTAATTTTTATCGTCTGTCGATGTGATTGCCATGGGGATAACGTATATTAGAAATAACTTTTATTCATTTTTTCCCGCTGTAACCCTTTAATTTCAGACGATTTTTTAAAAAATTTAACCATTTTCAGTGTAACTTTTCCTATTGTTTGCTTCTTCTGTATAATTCTGGGCTATTTTCGAATATGGATATTTCTAATATGAGTGAGTACTTGAATATTTTTTTCTTAAAAGAATAAGTGTTGCGCTTTTAACTATCACTATAAATCGTTTATTTTCGTTTTAAAAATGTTTTTTTTTTTTTTACGTTCTTTGTTCGATGAAATTCGTTGAAGGAACTTGCAGTGCAAGTTTCATATTGCAAGCTTTCACTACTTTGTAATTGATATTCTAAATTAATTTTAACATGCATTATGCAATTATTTTATTCTTAATGAAAAAAATGTAATTATATATATATTACTATGTGTAATAATCATATAATCGTTATTTATAATTGTTTCTCTTAGCATTTATTAATATTACATATTTTGTTTATTTATAGTTAATATATTATTTATTTATAATTTTATTTATTTATAACTATTTCTGTTGTTTATTTATAACTATTCTGATGTTTATTTATAGTTATGTATTACGAGTTCTCTTATGCATTATTTTTATTTTTTTTACAATTCGTCGATTCTTTTTAATAATTACTATTTAATTATATTATATGATTATTATTTCTAATAACCGTTATAAAATCGTTCTATATGAATATTATGTATAATTACGATAAAATAATATTATAAGATTATTGTATACTGCTTATAATACTATTATTAGTACATGTTCCTCTTTATTACATAATATTATTATTCATTATTTATTGATTGATCTAGGTTATTCTCAATCTCTTTCTATATCCTTTATTTGAAATACATTTCAATGTATTTCAAAACAATTCTCTTAAATTATTGTGTATCATTAAATTACCGCATGGCCTCCACATTGGATTTTATTCCGGCAACAAGCAGCACTTGGTGCCATTACCCCCGTTATCAAATTAGTTCCTTAGCTTCTATTTTAAATTGAATTTATCCTTTTTTTTTTTTAAAAAAAAATCTTTCTCAAAACCCTAAATGTTGGAAAGCGGAATGTGTAAAGCTTTTTCTTTTAAGTATGCAGACTTTTCTATTACACACCCTCGTATGTTGCCATTGTCAAAAAATAGCTCGTCTTTTATTAAAGGAACTATTGTTACATAAAATATAAACAATGGATCCAGTCAATTTTTTTTCTCATGCAAACCGCGGCAATATTTCACGTTTTTTAGTTGTCTTTGAAATTTCGATTTCTGTCGCCTCTAAGAATAGAATAGTGACGTCCTCCCCTTTTGATCTGTTAGTGATGACTCATCTTTATGATGCAACGAACGATGCTACAATTTACAAATTATTCATGTGTACTTTCAGCATCAGGTTAGAACTTTATGCAAATCAAAAAAAGTTTAAACATAGTTCATTTTTTCGACAATTGTACGCATTTTTTTTCTGAATAAGATTAATAAATTTGTATTCATAATGCATGTGTGTGTGAATAAAAAAAGTTGCATGTTAATTATAGTGTAATATTTGCGCATGGTAACTTCAGATTTAACACTGTTAATCTTTTCGGAGTATGGTTTTATAGAAGGATTACGACTCTGATATTATTTGAAATTGATGTTATTTTTTGCTTCAAAAATCAGTCAAACAGTTGACTTATCGAAATTTACTAGTTAAAAGCAAGGTTATTTCTGCTGTTTATAAACTTTTCTATCTCTAGTATTTCTGAGTAAAAACCCTTGTCTCTTTTGAAAACTTTTTTAATAATTTAATATTTTTAAACCTCTCGGATATTTTCTTCTATCTGTTTCCGACTTTTGAATGAGTTTATAATATCTGACTACATTCTTAATATACAAATAGATCAGTGATTTTCAAAGTGGTTTGTATGAATTCTCAGGGGACTATGACGACCTGCAAGAGGTCCACGTCAGCGAAAAATTAATTTAGGGCTCTACGATACTAGTTCTCTTTAAACCAAATCGTGACTTTAATTTTAAAAGAAAATGTAATCAAATTGAAATTAGATTTTACTTATTTAACAGCTTTATAATGTTAATTCACAGTTGTTGTGTGTGTCCTTCCCGAAGGGAATGAATGAATGTTGCCAGAGCATGTGAGACAAGTTGGACTTCTTTACGATAGATGGCGACACCACCTATCTAAACAATTTAGGCATGGAACTGGAGGGGAGGGAAATATTCTCCAGCCCTCTGCACTAGTGGTTTAAGTTGCAACCAGCCACAAGACTTTCGGACCCACTGATTTAATGAGCGCGTACTCCGTGTGTACTCAGAGGGTATTTGGTGGAATCGGGCATTGTCTGGAGTCCAATGCTCTAACCACTAGGCTATCCACGCTATAGTTATAAGGTGTCGATATACATTTTATTAAAACAGTGACCCTGTTTTCAGCATTTCTTGCCAGAATTAAGCTAAAGAGATAAAATATTGGAAGAGGCAAATTTTCCTAGTTTCACCACTGGCTTTGGGCAATCTGCCAGAAAAATGTTTTAACCTAATTTCAACATTTAAATGTCATTTATTCATATTTTGAAATTAAGTTTAAGAATGCTTTGACTTTTGTAATTACTACAGTATGCAATGAATTCATATGGTAACTTTAAAAAAAAGTCATAATTCAAGAGGAACTGATCGGAATAGGAAGTAACGGAGACAAGCGGATATCAGGAATTGTTGCTGTAAAGACATACCTGTAATTTATACAGAATTATGGATTATTGTGAGAAAGTTTAGAGTCTTTTCGGTGCGGAGGAATATCAAAAATATCTAAAATAAAGAATAAAAAATGTGCTTATGACCACACGATAGAAGTGATAACTTCAAATTTTGTAATGTTATTTCAGGGATCAGTTAGGTGAATAAAAAACAAAAGGATATTGTATTAGTATTGTCATATAAAATTATTTAATCATATGTCTGTACTCATAAAGTAATATTTTTTGCTAAATATACATATTTGAGAATTAATTGTATTCTAAAAAGAAAACAATAGGTTTATGGTAGCTGAAATAGTTCATAAATACTTTATTTAGATATTTAAGTAATTTTGAATCTAAACTCCGTCAAGCGTTGTTCCATGCTTTGTCATGCTTTCATTTGAATCATTTTACAAAATTAAATTTAATAGATTTTTTTAAAATCAAAATTCAAGGCTTTGATTTGTCTTTTGAAAAGTCTATATTAAAATCCCCGCTTAAAAATAACAGGCAATTTGCTCAGAAGACATGATCCGGCTTCACACACAGTGTAGACAACTAAATTTTTGTGAATGAATTCGATATAATTTTCTTTACTCTTTGAATGGGTGAAATATAAATAGTAACCATTAGAATCATTTGTCCATTATCTGTTCTACATTTCGCTGCACACATTTCTCCGATACATGACACATTAAACCCAAATGATTCAGTAGAAATAATCCCACCATTCAATTTCCTTAAAAGAGGTGTGGGGGAGAAGGATAACATTTTGCGACTCTTTACTTCCCCTGACAACAAGAGTGCCCCTCCCCCAAAAAAAGATTGCCAATTTTTTTCCAAAAAGTCTTTATATCGAACTTGTGCTACTTCATTTTTCGATCATCCATTGCCATTAAAATTTCTTCATTGCTCTATTTTGAATAATTATTTAAGCACACATTGCCAAATGTAATGAATATTTTTTTAATAATAAAAATGCAGGTGTGTTATAGTTTACAGAAGATGAATTAAACGAATGCGACATTCCACATTTCATGTAATTCCAGTTATGCCTCTGTTTGTAAAGCAAGATAATTGGCAATCAAATTGAAGATATTTTAACTCGAACTTTTTCGATGTACAAATTGAAAATAAAATATTGCGTTGAAATGATTTTCATAACAATATTTGTGAACATTTTTAATTCTCTATCCAGAAGTCTCAAATATTTTGCCCCTTTGACATTTTCTGAATCAAAATCGATTTATTTTATATACAATAAATCTATATTTGTAATCGTAGCATTCGAATTTTACATTAGGAACTCAATAACCCGCTATGTACTTTAAATTTGATACTTTTCTACTGAAATATCATCTGATTTAATTTTAAATTTCCTAGGGATTGTCCCTTTTGAATTTTGCATCAACTGTTCATGTTTAGGGAAAAAAAAAAACCGAAACGTATGGTTGCCAAGTTTATTAGATGACCAGTTGGGCAAACAACAATTACGATGCATTAGAATAAAATGTGTACAGCTTTAGGTTAAGTAATTAATAACATTTTTAAAAGTTAGATATGACATAATATACAAAGCACTAATTTCCCATTTAAACACTAATTTCTAATATAAAACAAATTATCTTAAATTTATACATAATTAGGGATGATGGCATAAATGCATCAATTTATTATATCGTGCCCTCTAAACTAAAACGAAATTAAATAATGACACAAGAATAAAGTTATACAAAAATATAAATATCGTACCTTTCTTTAGTTATTTCTACTGATATATCTTGAAAAATAAATACACGCTGGAAGATGAACTAATTAAATAAGCATACAAGAAGGAAGAAAGTATTAAAAAGTCCCGGGGAGAACATCCCTCTTTTAGTCCTGTGATTTCTTTTTAGGTGTGAACAATCTTGTCGGAACAAGTTTTCTGAATACAGGCGAAAAATGCGAAATGAGCGTTACATTCCCGAGCGTGACTTTCATTCAAGTTCACTCTGCAGCAAATCGCGCCGATAGAAATTACCACTTCAAAAAGAAAGAAAATACTACACAATACTAAACCAGGTCATTTAGGTTAAACCTGACAAGAATGATACCAAATGCTGAAAATTTATTATTCGCTCACCAGATTCCTTCATTCCATAATAAACATTTGATTGTTGATCAGTTATTTTATGTGTGCTAATTAAATTTCAATTTAATTAACCTGTGTTTAAGTTTTAAAGGGGCTGCGGTAGCCCAGTGGTAATGGTGTCGCATCATGGCAGGCATGTCAAGAGAGTTCGATCCCAGTACCACTAAAGACCCGCCATGTAGAGGAGGAGTGAGTGAATATTAACGCGTCGCACTGTTCAGGTACACGAGGGCTTTTGGCGATGGACCACGTAATTTTGAACCATGGTCAAGTGACATGGACGACACCTGAGCTGGCACCCCTTCTCCTAACTACCACACCAACGAGAGGACGTTTGAGCTCTCGAAAGATTTAGCGTGCATCTCTCGCCTACACGCAGGATATTTAGTGGTACTGGGCTTGAACTCGTTACTAGGCTAGCCACGATCCGATACCTTGACCACTCGGCTACCGCGGCCACCAGCCGTGTGGGGGAGCGATGCGCGTTAATCTGTCGAGGGCTCAAATGTCATCCCATTGGTGTGGTAGTTAGGAGAGGGGTGCCAGCTTAGGTGTCATCCTCGTCACTTGACCATGGTTCAAAATCACGAGGTCCGTCGGCAAAAAATCTCGTAGGTAGCTGAACAGTGCGACGTTATTATTTACTCACTCCTTTTTAAGTTTTAAACATTACACTTCACTACAGTTTGAAATTTAAATCACATTTATAAAGAAAGTACCTCTATGCCGGCAGTCAAAAAGATATAATTAAGTTGATAAATTTGCAAAAATTCAATATTAGGTAAGGAGGGGTCTACTGAAAACCAAAAACGCAGCAAGGGGTCTACGAGACGAAAGGTTTGGGAATATTTAAGATAGATTTTCAATCTTGTTTTTCACACCGTTAGTCAGGAGTTTTGAAAATCAAATTGCATGAAACAGCAAAAGTTTTAAAGCTTTTAACTCCCTCTTTTTATCGCTGTATGCAAATAGTACAATTTATAGGACATTCAGATAAAATTCATGACCGCCAATTAAATTGTGTGAACCTGAAGTTTAATTATAAATATTCTAAGAGAGTCTTCAAAAATTCATAGGGGAGCGAAATATAATTCCTAACAATTTAATTGCTACATTTGTAGAAGTTTTTATTTCCAGTTTTACACACACAAACGCTATAAATCATATAACTTTCAATAAAATTTAAATTCTACTTTTACAGTTATTTAGTAAAGCTGTAAGTTTTGCCTGCAAATGTTGCACATTTATACCTATATCTGATCATGAACTAAATCATGATATTTGCATCATTCTATTAATTTCATCATTCTTTGTAGATTCATAATATTCAATTTCATGTTCATCTGATTTGGATATTTTGATTTAAAGGGCACGCATAGGAATAAATATCTTTATCATCTCGATCTTTAAAAGTTCCGCAGATGTAATCTTGGCTTTAATTCATTGCCTTTTTCTCTATGAGGCGTTATGACAGGTGATCAGTATTTCAATAGAAATGAGTAATAAACAATTCACATTCGAAACTATTGGATGATGAATAAGCATTAGGTCTGACTATTAAACAGTTTATTTCGTAATTAATCCAAGAATAAAACAACGAAAAAAAAAAGATAATCGTTGGTATCTGTTTGGATTTGGTCGATAAATAAAATATTATAATAAAAAACGTTGGAGCATATTTTAAGTATTTTTAACACGATTTTAGTTTCACCTGTATGTTACGGAAAATTTTTGAACTCCATTTTTACCGACTTTAAAAGGCCAGATTCATTCGAAATATTTCACACTTGTCAAAGACCGATGGCAAAAACTAATTATTTTATAATTTAGTTCCACTGTCCTGATCAGGATCATCAGGATTAATGATTTCACATTCCTAGGTTTGGAGACTAATTCCAGATTTGTTGGCCAAAAGAATGTTACAAACCTAAAGTAAAAACGCCAATGACTATTACAGATCCCAAAAAATGACGCATTTATGATTAATTCATCAATGAATAAATGATAGTTTAAATAACTAAAAAACACTTCTTAATTGTAGATCGAACTAAAAAACGAAAAATCAATTGCTTAAAAAACACGCTTTTATAGTTAACTGAACTAAAAGTAAAACAATGATTATTAATATAACGATAAAAAAACTGCCATTGTGGTAAAAGAGCATGGGGTGCTTTGTGCAACATTTTTACACTAACTCTGCATTTCGGAATAGAACTAGTGAGAAATAACTGATATCGAGTACCCATGCTTTTACCGCAATGAAATTAATTTCCTTCACGTTAATCATTTTATTCTTACACTAAAAATTACTTCCAAACTATATTGGTACATGGACACTTACTATTGCAACTTCATACGCTCAAGCTACACTTATAGAGTAAAGCCTGTTTTTTTTGCGGTAGACAAGGGCCGCATAAAAGGAAACCGAGCAAAAAATATTCGAAAATTTCCAAAATACTTGTATATAACAAACATTTTTGTCGATGTACTAAAGAAAAACATTATGCGGTGGAGAGGGACCACATAAAAAAAATCGTAAGAAAATGCGTCAGCTATTTACGAAATTTATGAGAAAGTGCTTCCAAACAAAATAAATTACACACCTTTAATTTCTTATTGTACGCATGGAGTTTTTGAAATGCACATACATAATTCACTGCTACTCACCTTAAAACCAAGCACACATTTTCCTGTGATGAATTAATTAAAAATTTCTTTCGTCACTTGAAGATACAACTTATACTGATTTATTTTTTTGACACTATAAAGTAAGTGATAAATTTTTGTGGCGACGGTTGGTTGGTCAGTTGCTTGTGAACGTCTCGAGAACAAGATATGCATGATCGAAGCTTTTTTTGGAATTTCAAATTCTTTTTGGAATTGGTACGGGATAGAATCCTCTTTTGGGATCTATTTTAAGAAAATGCTTTCTCTATTTGTTAGAAAGCTGGATCCCTGCGTATATTTTATCCGCTCTCAAAGGATCCGGTTCTTGTCCGCCTTCATAATATTTTAAAATGTCGATAATGTCTCTGTCATTGACAGTTTCGTTTTTCAATCAAGCGAGTGCTGCTAGCGACTTGACGATTTAAGAGTAAGCAATTGAACGTGCATTGTCTGGAGACTGTTTTGACAAATGAGCAGAGCGTCTTAAAGTGCATATATGTTCCTTAACTGAAAATATTTCAGTAACACCAAAGGCGTTGAAATTCATACACCGCATAAAAAATATATATAGATCGCACTTAAAATAAAACAAAAATAAATCGCATAAAAAAGACCATTCAAAACAGGTTCTACTGTATATTATTACAGACACACGCACATATACAGAACTAAGAATTCAAACTAAAAGCATCTTCTCTCGGTCAAAGTACGATAGTACTGAACTATATTCCAATAGAAATAAATTTTCAACATGCTGAAAAACCCCAGTGCATCCACTCTTTGTGTAGACCTATGCTTCTTAAAGTTTCAATACTTGCAACCCAATATTCAATCATAACTTTTTCTCACACACTCCGCCTCCATAAACTAATGTATATGTTAAATTCAATAATACACTTTGACGCTAAAGCTTCTATATTACTTTAACCTCTTAAGTGCCACCAGCGTATATAAAAGTCTAGCTCAGACAAAGCTTTAATTGCCCCTGGCGTATATATACGTATTTCTAAAGTGCGATCTTTTTTGTGCACTTCTATTCATAAATTTATTCCTAAGGCTTTGGAATGCAGTAAAAGGACCTTGAAAGTGTTTACGTAGGATTTACTTTTTAAGAAAATTTGCTTATGTATTCCTTTTCCCTCCCACCCCCCATGCATCACATACGCACGCCGGTTGTTAAAGAATTAATTATAAACCATACAAATTATCACAATAACTGTTAACTTTTGTATATAATATATATACTACAAGCCTATAGGTAATTTGGTAATGTTGTTTTCAACTTCCTATATATTGTAAAATTAATTATTAAAGGCATTGTGTAGTATACTGATACATTTATAAGTGTATTTTATCAGTGTAAATGTGTATTGTATTTTTTTATTATGTCAGAATTTATTTTGTTTGTTTACTTTCAGTAGATTTATAATTTTTGATTAATCTTTCATTTTCGAATATTCAATATGCTCACACCCCTCGGAGAATTATCACGCCTACTAGGGGGGCAAGCGCCCCTTAGTTTGAGAAATGCTGGTTTAGACTCCTCCTATATTAACAGCAAAAAGACTTTCGAGCCTTCTAGCGGGTAGAACAATACTCAGTGACAGCCCTCCAAATCAACATGGCGTCATCAGGAATCTCTCTACCTACCCCCCACTGCTCAAACTCACTGAAAAAATCACTGCTGGATTTTAGAGAGCCAGGTCCAGTGGGGCTGTCCTTCACGACATCTAAAAGGCTTTTGAAAGGGTCTGGTTCAGTGGTCTCTCATTCCCTCCTGCACTCATTTATTTAATTAACTCGTACCTTGTCAACAGGTCTTTTCAAGTACGAGTGAACGCGATTCCAACACCTTTAATATTAATTATGGGGTTCACCAAAGTTCCCTCCTTGGGCCTCGTTTGTTCAATATGTACATCAATAATATCCCTAATCAGCCCCAAAACTAGTACTAATATGTATGCTGATGACACTGCCATTCCCACCTAGCAACCTACAAAACCATGATACTACCACCACGGCATTTAACAAACACCTATACCTCTTAGGAAAAATTTTTCTATACATGGAAGATTAAAATTAAAGTAGATAAAGCAGTCGCGGTACTCTTCACCAGGAGAAAAACACAATCCACTCCACAAATGCTTTATTCCACATCCACTACAAAGGTCTCAAGAGCACAAAATACCTAGGACTCGTCCTAGATAAAAAAAACCCTCACTTGTGGTACCAACACGTTATACAAATGAATGATAAATTCTGGAATGCTTTAAAGCAATCTCCCCCTTAATTGGCCGGAATTCAGAAATGTATATCCATAACAAGCTACTTCTCTATACTGCTGCACTGTGGCCCATAATTACTTACGCTTGCCGTGTGGAGCTATGCAGCAAATTCTAATATAAAAATCTTGTAATTGCTCAAAAATTCTCTAATGCGTAATACAGTTAAAGCTAACAGATATACAAAAAATTCCAATATTTATAGATGTATTAAAATCCTTCCTCTCAAAAAATACATGCAAAATCTGACTATAAAATGTTTCGATAATTTACCTAATATTGACAATGTCAACGTTCAAAGTCTTAATAGCTACTATTCTTGCAGAGTGTGGTGCCGTAGGGTCTGGGTTCGAATCCGGTAGAAGGCATGGATGCTTGTAAATGTATATTGCTTTTGCGGCATGGGGGTACTATAAATAATCGTCGATCCGCAAGTCCTCTCGTGAGGTTGGTGGAAGAGGAAGAGAGGTCCGAAGCCTCTGTCTACCTGCAGGGTGTTCTCCCTCAAAGTTTGGGTGGAATCGACCAAAATCGTACTGTTACCTTCAAGGTGCTCAAAGCTAAGGCTAACGACATGCGTAAGAATCTAGCCCTTAGCCACGATGAATTTCGTGAACCTTGATCTCACATTACTGTCAATCAGGTGGCATAAGTAACAACAATTATCCTGAGACAGATACTAAAAGACCCAAGAGATTTATCCAGGAATCTTATAATACCCCCTCCCCAGCAATTGACTTAATCACTCACCTTGTGGTGAGCGAAACTTGCAATTTTTTTATTATTCCTTCCTTTTAAACAATTTGTTTTCTCTATTTTGAGTTTGTTTAATGCTGCTTCCACTATGGAGGAGCTGCTATGCTGCTTCCACATGCTAGCTTTCTAGCCCCTCCTCATTGCTATGTTTCAAAGTATCAGGATAGCCAATAGAGTGCTATCTCACCGAGTGATATCAGCCAATGGCAATCAGGATTCTCATCCGACATCAGGAGTTTTTCCCGCCAATTTCGGATGCCTCCGAAGCAGTTACCTTGGCCACGCCTTCATGCCATATCCTCCCAACCAATCAGGAGAGTCTCATTCATATAGGCCCTTCATCATCAGGCCTCATTCAAATTCTCAGATATGGGAGGGAAGAACGCTTCGCATTCAATTTCCCAGAGACGTTCAGCTTCAGTGATCGCCAAGTTTTTGTACTGTAAGGTCGTTGGAGCATGTAGACTCTGTGATCTTTTTCATTCAGTTTTTAATGTTTGTCCTCTTGTCTGTAAATTCTGTTTTGTCTTTAATGAACGTGGTTTCATTAACTAGTGGATTTAGTTAAGAAACCATTCCCCGCGAGTACCTTTATTATTATTCATTGGGATCACCCCTTGTAACAGTTTATAAAATATTAGAAATATATCAAAATACAGGATAGTGTTTTATATAAAATTTTCCCTTTAAAATTATAGGTTTTACTTAAAAAATTTCTTTTTAACTACCTTACAATGGTTACGTAAGGCAAAAACACAATTAACGCTTATCTTCATTTCTTCATGCATCACAGAACATTTAAAGAATTTTTATATTTGCTTGCTTTTAAAAAAATGTTTTCTTTTTTTTTCTTTAATTAAAAGTTCAACTTCAGACACATAGAAACACAGACTATCATTTTTTCAACGCTGAAAAGAAAAAGCATTGCTGCATTTTGTAGAGGAAACGAGTTTTTCTCTACTAGAGTTTATTTTTAGCCTTTCAATTTATAGTTGAGTTTATGTTTTTAGATAACTTTTCTGAAAAAGAAAAATATAAAATGTTTATGCTTGCTTACCATAATATTATGTGAACAATAAAGGAAGTTGTCTTCTACAGTTTCAATACTTATCTGTATACTGTTTTTTTTTTTTTATTATTGATAAAAGTGTGTAACTAAATTATAAAACATATTATATAAATAATTTGAAAATATATAATTCTTACATACAATTTTAGTACTGCAGATGTAACTTTTGAGGGGTAATTTATGTAAGATACATCGACCAACAATTTTTACTTCTGCTTTATATCTATAAGCTCTCAATTTAAAATATACAAAGACCTTTGGTTGATATATATATTTTTTTAATTTCAACTTAGTGATATTTATTTCAAACAGTGTTTGTACTGATAATAAATGAATATACCGGTGGAATTACAAAAAGGAGCGGAGCTTTGAAATAAGCATTCAAAGTTCCATAAGGCTTCAAAAATCCCATGCCAAGTCTATAACGTGGAAATGTTTTGCAGTAGAGCCACTACAATAACATTTCTGTACTGTTGTTTTCTTCCCCTTTCCTAAAAAAAAGTTTGTTCCAAATCACGTGGTCGGTGTGTCACCACGGTGTCGCATTTTGTAGGTGGATGTATTTAATCGTCGGTGATTGAAAGAAATTGAGTTTGTTGAGAGCGGATAATGGATAATAATTTTCGTGTACGTTTGGGGAAAAAGTGCTGCGGAGTCGAAATTTTAAAACATGCGTAAGACTGTGCTATATTATCGCAAACGCAAGCTTATGGGTGGCTTCGAGATTTCAGGAAAAGGTGAGAAGTGTCGAAGACTACAAACGCTCTGGACGTCCACAGACATGCCACACCGCTGAAAACATCGAAAAGGCTTCTGTGGCGGTACATAAGAATAAGGTTTCAAACAATAGAGAAGAATCGGTTGGGACATCCTCGTCCACAATTCAATGAGTACTGACTAAGCATCTTAACATGCATACATGTGTCAACCTATCGTTCCTCACATCTTAGACGAAGACAAATCAGCGGATGAAGTGAAAAGTGCATCGCGCAGGTAGAATTAAAGGACATGGCTAAAAATGGATTCCAGAAATGTTTCGATGACCTTCACAAGCCATGGAAAAAGTGGTTGTTACTCAAGTGTCTTATTTCGAAGAAGGATGTGTTTCAGCAACTTAATTGGTAATATTTTCAAAGTTATAGACTCAGTACGGGAACTTTTGAATCCTACTACGTATATTCATAAATGTAATAGACAAATGAAGGATTGTTTACTCTTTTTCCATAAAAATTTAAACTATGCAAAAAAAAAAATCCCTAAAATAGTTTTGTATTATTCCAAAGTAGCAGTAGCCATTAGAGCCCAAAGATTACGATTGTTTAACTACTTGCTGATGTAGTACAGCAGTGGATTGCGATGGCTAGGCCTATATCCACAAAGCATACCCCGGATTCCTAGAAAAAAAAATTGAAAAGCAAAGTGTTATGGATTGAGTTTTGTTCTATATTGAGCTTGTATGATCATAAGTAATAAACGTATTTGACTAATATTTTTATAACTTCAAATTAATATACATCTTCTAGATCTTAAAGTAAATAACATTAAAACGAACGACAAAATCAATGCTTTAATTTTAACATTCAGTTTGTGGGAAACATATGAAGAATAATAATACGCAGGGTTTTAAGATATTAAGCTGATTTTCTAATAGAAAAAAATATATTTGAATAGAGATATGAAATATATTATTAAGGAGCCTATTTTACACTTAATTCCACTTTTAGAAATTAATTTCCTCAACTAGAAAAGTACAATGATTGGGTTAAAGCGTATTTCAATACAAATCAGTATTTACTACTGATAGAATGAGAACAACTGTGATTAAACTATCAACTGCTTTTATGCTGAAATACTTTCATGAAAGAGAAGATATTGTTTATTAAAAATTCGAGTGTAATATCTTTAGATTTCTGCCTTTATTCCCCTCGTTGTTACGTATTTGTGTGAAAAGACTTTGTTAAGCATAATTCAAATAAAAAAAAAAAACATACAGAAATAGATTGTATGCTGAATATGAGATACATTTAAAAATAGTAATGGAACCCGACTTTAAACGTTTGCCTTAATTAAAGTAAGCTTTTACCAGTAATTGAAATCAAATATTTTATTTTTATATAAATGAGATTTACTTTGCAATGCTTTTCAAATTTTTATAATAATGAGAAGTTTCAAGGGACTTAATATAAATTGGGCCCCCGGGTTTAAAACCAACTTCTTTCTAAACCCGAAATGCTTTCAAAAATTTCTGTGAATTTGTTGTAAATATTTGTATTACTTCTCTTAACCTCAATATATTCTTTATTTTTTGTTTCCCCTGAATGTGTGTTTATTACTTACTTCTGTAAGCCCCATGTGATACTTTTATGGGCACGGGGATTTTATAATTGTTTTCAATAAAAAAAATGAGAAGTTTTTCAGTGAAGGAGAAATCACTGGGACGCTGGACATATCACAACAAATTTTAATTTAAAATCTGTATCTAATCAAGGATAGCTCACTTAAATTTTAAGTTGCAAATTCTTGCAGAATACACAGGATTTCTCATACTTCTAAAGATATTTTAATTCCTATCAGAACTATGTATTTGTGAAAAATATTTCTCAACGTGTATGTGAAAAAAAATGTTAAAACAAACTGGACACAGAATATGAAATTCGAGACTACAAATAATATCAATAGATCTAGTCTTTGATAGTGATGAGAGGCTAGACGACCCTCTTTTCTTTGATAATTTCTATATGTGCCCCCTTGACCGGATGTCGTAACATTCTTTCGGAAGAGGTTTGTCAAAGATTTTTGAATCCCTTGTTGGGGTCGAAAATCTCATAAATTTTATAAAATGTAACTTTGCGCAATTGGAAATATCCAATCAGAGACTCAGCTTGGAAGACAGTAGTGAGTTCTGCCCAAGAATTTGCAGGTGATTCGGTTCACTATTTAAAGAAACGCGTGCCAATTTCGAGGGATTCTTTTCATCCAAATTTCACCCCTATCACCATGTAAAGGTGCGAAGTCAGTTGCTACCCATCCCCCGCTTCCTCATCCCCCATCCTCAGCTCAGGTGTCGCCTACGTCATGACCATGGTTCAAACTTACGTGGTCCGTCGCCAAAAGCCCTTGTGTACAGTGCGACTTTAATATTCACTCACTTACTCACTCACCCGGAGTCTGTAGTTGCAAATGAGGCTGTGCTACCTCGGGAAAGAAAAACGAAACTTACTCCCCCGCCGGCGGGGGACAATTGTGACGTAAATGGTAACGTACATCCCAACGATACACAGAGTAGTAGGTGATCCCAAAGTTTCACTCTTCGATCTCTGTAATATCATTACGTCATCAAAAGATCGAACCCCATAGGAATAACATGGGGATTTTCTAACTTTATTGATTACCCCTAAGCCCAATATCTACACACGAATTATAACAGATGAAACATCTCAACGAGGAGAACATATTGTCCGAGTTTCTTAAGAATCACAAAACCTGGGAGCTAGGGGTTTTAAAAAAAAAATTATAACTTTAAAAATAATTTTAAAATGTTAAATGGGGGAAAGAAATGGGCTATGGTCCTGAAAAAATATATCAAATTCTCAGGGGAAGAACAATCGAATCCAGCTGGTGCGGTCGCCCAAAAAGTGGCATGGGGTTCGAGTTTTTTTGGGAACCTTGTGGGCCTATTCGGGGAAGACTGTTTGATAATTTATTTATCACTGCTAAATTTAAAGAAAAAAAGTTAAGTAATTACTAATGACCCCCATCGGCTTACCATAAACAAAATTAAATACTTATCCTCATAACTTGTACGGTTCATTATTAAAGTCATACTGTAGCAGTAGCGTCGAAATACATTATTATTACAATCAATACATTGTTATAGTAAGAGAAGGGGGGGACGATGAAAATTTTGACTTAAAGTTGGGTAACAAATATTGAAAGTTTTTGAGAAGCACTGTCTTAAACCACTCAAAAACACGTACAGGCAATAAACTTATAGCGCTTAATATTTTAAAAAATGAAGAAACATTTTTTATATATGCGAATTTTTATAATTATTAAGCTTTTTATTTTTGAACCATTGTTCTAAGTGTGAATATTAGGGTATGAGGCTAAATTACAAAATTAGATTACATTTTGCACAGATTCGAATTTATAAAATTAAATCCCCCCGTTTTTCTGTACTAAAAAACTTGGGATTGGTTTTCATAAGAAAAAAAAATCGTATATTCGTCAATGATCCTTATGGAATTTCTGATCGAGCAACATATGCGATAACGTCATCTGTCCTTCATTGTTAAAGTGTAATAAATGATTCAGATACAAATTTTTGAAGCTTCCCCGTCACATCCAAGCGATGGAACACTTGTATAAATGTATGGTGCTTAGATGAGGTACAATATTATAAGAGGACTTCTTTAATTTGATCAATATCCAAATTTTTTTCAAATATCTGATTTTGAATACAGATTAATATTCTAGGAAATTGTACACGCAATTGTGTATTTCAGCATTTAAGTGTGTGTGTGTCTTATATTTTTTCCTTTCAATTGTAATACCCTGGAAAAGAGACCCTTTACCTAAGACCAAAATATACGCCATAAATCAAAGATAAAACTAATCTTATTTTAACTAAGTGTACTGATTTTTTTTTAAAAAAAAGAAGTAACATCATTATTTTGTTATACCTTCATAATCAGCATTTTTTTTACTATGCCATTGATCTGAATGTCAAGATTAGGGTATGTGGGGAAAAAGTACGATATTACATTTTATTTTGTTTTTTTATGCATTTTTAATTTGCAGATATTAATATCCTTCCTGCTCATATTCCAAATAATATACAACATTGGTTTTCCAAAAAAAAATTATCATTTGTAAGTGATCTTTTTAGGGAATCTCTGATCGAGCAACATCTGCAATCACGTACTTGTCCTTCATTATAATAAATGATTGTGATACAAAATTCTGAAGCTTCCCCTGACACATAAAAGTGGTCCCTAGGTTAGAAAATCGAGAAAGTGAGTAGTTCTGAAATTAGCATTACCAAGAGGATTTTTTTAATAAGATGAATATCCAAATTTTTTCAACTATTTTATTTTAAAGTACTTTATATGAATAAAAGTTTTGTATAATTTTATACACTATACTGGATAATAGGCTCACATGTAGTATTAAAATATTCAAGATGTAAAATATATTTACCATATATGTTTTGTTTATTAAAAATAAAAGTATAAAGTGAAATAAAACTACAAAATACTGATAATTTTAGAAAAAGATGCGTGCTTTACGAGCTTTTTGCTTGAAAAATTAATATTTTAACTTTCTTTTTCTTTTCTTTTATTCATATAATTTTCACATCTTAGAACAATAGCGTTAAGAAATTGTTAACTTAAATTTAAAAAAAAAATTTTTAAATAACCAAAATTTTGTACTTTTCAACGTATTAAGTACGATGGAACAAACAAGATTTTTTTACTTCTGAACATTTTTGTATTTTTACTTAGTTAGGTGAAAAACAATTTTTTTGGATATAGCGATTGGGAAAAAAACAACCTGTGCCATTATTTTGGAAGCATAATCTCGCAAGCAATTTGCAGACTGTAATTTGCATTTTTTGTTTGAAGTTTGATATTTTTAAAAATATTTTCTCATAAATTAATCTAAATGTTAACTTTTTAAGGTAAAACTAGTATAAAACAATATACATACATACATTCTAGTTTTCCTTATTTTCTTATTATTAGGTTAATGAACATATACAGGGTGGTCCCGAATTCATGGTACAAACTTTAAGGGTAGGTACAAGACATTGTAACATTCATTTATTGTATAGGCATGAATGGGCGCAAGTAACGCGGTGAGGCACTAACACACACAAAAAAAAAGCAATAAAAGGAAAGACAAAGTGTTTATTGAAAGCGTCGTTGACAAGTATAATGTTTACAATAACTGTTGAAAATTGCGCCTACAGTAACGATATAGGCTTCACAGCGTTGGCGGGTGGCCGCGGTAGCCGAGTAGTATAGGTATCGGACCGTGGCTTGCTTTGTCACAAGTTCGAGCCTTTCCAAAGACCCGCCGGGAGGGGGCATCGATGCACGTTAAATCTGTCGGGGCAAACGTCCTCCCGTTGGTGTGGGGGGTGGTAGTTAGGGGAGGGGGGGCCAGCTCGGTGTCGTCCACGTCACTTGAAAGTTTTTAAAAACGTGGTCCGTCGCCAAAAACCCTCGTTAGCTAAACAGTGCGACGTTAATAATCAATCAATCACAGCGTTGGCGGAGCGATTGGCGCATTCGTTCAAAGATGTCAGATATTTCACTTACACGTGCAGCAGATTCGGATATTCGAGCAACAAGGTCCTCATCGGAGTCAAATGGAGCAAGATTAGGTGTCGTCCTCGTCACTTGACCATGGTTCAAAATTACGAGGTCCGTCGTCAAAAGCCCTCGTGTAGCAGAACAGTACGACGTTAATATTGACTCACTCACTCTACGACGTTCAATTCGGAATAGGCATGCGTGAGAACGACTGCATTTGGCGCTTTTTTTTTATTTGGCGAAATTCTTCGATGGTATACTATACGTAAGAGACAACGTTTAGTTTGCATTGGGGGATGGAGGATCTATTGTAGATCCATATCCCTGTGATGTGAAGAAACGTGAAGTTTGCATTGAAAATTGTACATCTGGATCTTTTATAGATCCATATCCTTGTGACGTGAAGAAACGTGAAATTATACATCTTTTGTAAAAATTTAATGCAATATCTTTATAAATCTGTTCATATTGCATATGATTAGTAACATAATCAACGATTCCAATGACTTTTAACCCTCATTTTGTAAGTATGTTTCAAAATGTTAAATTAAAATAATATAAAACCATTTTTTCCTGGAATCTTTATGAAAACTAATCTAGTTGTAATTCATTCAATTAAAATTCAAGTTTAGAGAT
>BMAV01019587.1:12466-49888 GCA_019973955.1 Trichonephila inaurata madagascariensis
TTAAAATATCACCGGTAGAGAGCGCTGAAAATCCGAAACACAATGTACGGGACAACAACTCAGTCTAATAATTTATTTTTTCAATAGCATTTGTTCAACATGATCTCCAGAACATTACCCAACACAACTAAGACGGCCATGCGATCTTGCAATCTCGACCAATCACTGTGGTCTCACCAAAGGTAGTTCAAAATTACGTGGTCCTTCGCCAAAAGCCCTCGTGTAGCTGTACAGTGCGACGTTAATATTCAATCAATCTCACCAAATGTAGTCAGTAGGAATCGTTTTTCTGGATTAGCGCAGTGTTGGCAGAAGAGAACGCGAAATGCAAAAAAAATCCTGCATTGGAATTGTATATATATAAAAGGGGTTTATATTAAATTATATATTATATTACACATATTATATATAATTTAAAATGAAGGAACTTCCACAAACCAAATAATTGGTTATGGTGGTGTCAAAGATTGGCCTCCACATTATTCTGATCTGACTCTATTAGACGTTTTGCTGTGAGAATGCCTGAAACAACAGGTGTATACGACCCATCCACAAACATTTTGGTACTAAAAGGAATCCTTTTGGACCCTTGAACCTACGTGTCACGTTCTATTCTCGAACGTGCGCATCTTGCCGCTCAATCAAGGATCCAAATGTGCTTTGCAGCTAACAGTGAGAAGTCTGAACATCTCAATAAAGGTATATTGTTATAGCTCGTTTTGTTTCTTCTTTCTTGGTTTGTGTTTTTCTGACGGCACAGTGTAGGAAATCACGAAAAAACAAATCCACTCCACCAAATTTTGAGATTTTTTTAGCGAGTATAATTCCAAAGACTCAATTACTGCTGTTATATAGTTAGTAGGGTATTACAGACGGTAAGTGCCAATCGCAGTTAACTAACAATTACTAATAACAATCTATTGTTTTAAAGCTAAAAAAATGGTAGCTAACTTGGTGAACGTATCATCCAGCTTGGTGACAAAAAAATTTCAAAAACCTATGGTAGGCTATCCAGTCAAGTACCGTATTTACTACTGAAAATCGGGTGCGGCTTAGAATCGAAGGCAAAACATTTTTTGGATAGGGGGAATCTAATTTCTACCCCTTTCAAAAGGGAAAATGTAACCGTCCATTCTGGCCACCTGTATCGGTGACTTATCCTATATTCCACAGTTTATTCTCAGTATTCAGTCTATCCTAAACATCATTGTCTACTCATATTTAGGAAGTGTTGCTTAAGCTTTCCTTTTTTAACCACCTAAACATCAAAGATATCGGTAATAGCAGCTTGACGATTTCACTATGACACAAGTATGAAAAGGGAGGCAATTTTATATGCAGAAAAAAACAGAGCAGCGGTCACTGAAAATTTGACGCGGAAGAAACAAATACGTTGATGGCGTAAACAAAATGATATTATTTTTGCTTATAAGTGTTCAACAGTTTTTAATAATTCCTTTACATTTTTCTATAATACATTCTTTTAAAAAATGTTGCTTAATAAATGCATTGGATGGCACAAAAGACGACACCATGTGGGAAAATGGCGACACTAGCACCAGTTCCGAAGTCAGCTGTGACTATGGGAGGGACGAATCATTTTTTCGAAGCATGATACTGACTGTTAGAGTAATTATAGCTTCATATATGTATTTGAATTTTAAGGTCCCTTGTTCCTTGGAGCTTTGTCAAGAGACTTCTATTTTGTCTCTTACTTTGTGCCCTTTGGATTATATTCATCTTGATAGAAATCTAGAACTTAATGTGAAGGTATTAAAGAGTGAAATGTCTCCCGAATAACTGAAAACTTTAGCTTTCGAAAGTATTGACAATCGATTCCCAATAAGGGAATGGCTGCATGTTTTTACTGATGGCTCCCTTCTAGATAGATATCATGGTGCTGGAGCCGGTATCTTCTGTGAATTATTTAGCTTTTACCTACCACTAGGTATTTTTACAACTGCCTTTCGATGGCAAGATTGAAGCTATTGTAGTAGCGGTCGAGCACTCCTAAGAAGCTTTGAGTTCAACAGGGCCGTAATCTTTTCCGACTCTAAATCGGCATTACAAGCTCTGTCTCAAAATTACGTCTGTAATTCACAAAGAATTTTAAAATGCAGTTCATTCTTAAAAGATTTTCCTCCTGAAATCTCTTTTCAGTGGATACCGGCTCATTGTGACATTGCTGGGAATGAGTATGTTGACTTTCTTGCTAAGAAAGGAGCCCTGGTGAACTAAAGACCCACGAGGATTTCAACCTTTAATTCCTTAAGGATTTTTTCTAATATGCCTTTTAAGCATAATTTTAAAATGGAAATTGCGAAGTTGTCGAAGAGCAAGAACTGGGCAATCTTGAACAAGAACCCGTCCAGAGTTCCTGGAGCTCCTTGAAAACTGTTGCTCATTTGAGACTTTTGACAGGTCATGACTGTCTGAGATCCCATCTCTACAGAATTGGTGTCGCCGACTCACCGGACTGTACTTTGTGTGACTCTGGTCAGCCTATGACCTCTCAACATTTGGTCGTGTTCCCTATACTAATCTTAATTCAATTGTCGAAAAATATTGGAGAGCACATGCACTATTAGCATAGGTGCTATTTTAGTGTGTGTGGCATTTGTAAAATAAAATTTTTAATGCTGGTAAAATAAGTTCTTTATTAACTTATTATTTCTCTTTAATTTTTTTTAAGTATCGGTTATTTATGAACCTTTTTACATATTTGTTTATTTTTTTCTCAAAAACGTGTAGAAAATAGGGTGTGAGGCTTAGAATCGATGGCGGCTTAGATTCGAGTAAATGTGGTATTTTATGAATTCCTTACCGCTGTTAATGTTGCTTTACATGCGATGAATCCTCCCATGCTGTGGCCTATTAGCACTGCTTTCGGGGCCTTAATATCATCCATGAAGCAAAAAAGATCTTCCATAAGCAACTGATCGTTAAATTCTTCGCTCCAAAAACTTTCTCCGTGATTTCTAGTATCGGGAACATAAGCCTGCAAGAAAAAAAAAATGACATTATCTCGGAGTTTTTGAATGAAAAATACCACGACAAACTTCTTGAAAATATTTCTCCATTCCCTTGACTCACAAACGACAGTTGACTTTCAAAAACTATACTGACTTCTCCAGGATTTATTTTCTTTAGTACTGGGGTGGTAAACTATTTTGGTTCTAGGATCACTTTGGTGGGAGCGGAGGATACCGAAGGGCTGCATCTTTTAAAAATTATTGCATTCGCCTTTGTATCTTAGAAAAAGTAGGAATTGTACCATAAAAATCAATAAATACGTTAAATAAAATAGTGGCAATTTTATTCAATTTACTTACTGTACTAATTTCTTATCATTTATAACTGCAAGCCCATTTAATTATAGAATCAGTTTAATTAGACAGATGTACCCTATAACACTTTTCTAGAATTTTTTTGGAATCAAGTGTGAGATTGCTTGTTGAAATTCTCATCACTGCTTGCAAGTTTATGCCAGCCAACTTGCATCTATATTTACTCTTGTTGATCTGTATGCAAGGAAATCTTTGCTCACAAATATATCTCGACCAAATATAGAGAAAAATTTCTGTCTATTTGGTTTTCTGATTGTCTTGGCGGGCCGCTGTTCCTTCCCTTCCTTCCTCGATGGCACGACAACCCGTGGGGAGGGGAGCCTTGGCCTTCCTGAAAATTCCATTCCAGGCTGTCCTGTTCTTGGCCTGACTTTTCCAGTTCCTGACATTAATAGTTTTCAGATATTTTTCTAGGCAATCAATCCACCAGAGTCTTGGTCTACCTCTTATTCGAGTACCATATGGTCTGGCCACAAGATCATTTCTCTGACTCGATTGTCGTCCAATCTTATCAGGTGCCCTGCCCTTTTTAACATTTGCATTGCATTGAATTGAATTTAACAATATCTGGTTCCTTAAAAAGTTAGTAAATTTCTAAATTGGTTATATTCTCCAAATATATTATTATATTTTAAACATTCAAAAATATATAATTCCAAGGATTCTTCTTCCAAATATAGCAAGAATCTCCTTGTCTCACTCGGTCATTGCCCCCGTTTCTGCAGCATATGTGAGTTGATTGATTGATTGAATATTAACGTCGCACTGTTCAGCAACACGAGGGCTTTTGGCGACGGACCACGTAATTTTGAACCATGGTCAAGTGACGTGGACGACACCTGAGCTGGCATCCCCCTCTCCTAACTACCACACCACACCAACGGGAGGACGTTTCAGCTCTCGACGGATTTAACGTGCATCGCTGCCGTACATGGCGGGTCTTTAGTGGTACTGGGCTCGAACTCGTGACATGGCAAGCCACGGTCCGATACCTATACCACTCGGCTACCGCGGCCACGCAGCATATGAGAGAACGGGCCTTATCAATGATTTGTAAGTGAGTAGTTTTGTTTGTCTGCCGATTAAGTTAGATTTTAAATACTTTTGAAGTCCAGAAAAATATCTGTTACCAACAGTGACTCTATTGCGAATCTCTGGGGTTATGTCATTGAGTGTGTTCAGTTCAGAGCCTGATTATCTTTAACCATTGACATCTCTAGTACATTGGTTTCAAAAAATTACAAGAGACACATGTGATCAAAATAGAATAAATCACATCAGTGGCGGAATGGAGAATGTTAGGCAAAGACAGGTTTTGTGCTCCTAGCCGGAGCTTACAAAGGATACGTACTTGGCGTCAGACAGACTTCGGGTCCCCTACAGTCCTTGCTCCCTCCGTAATTCGAAGGTGTACGTTACGCCACTGTATCCACTGTATCACATGACTAATGAAATTGTGTTGGATGAACAGCGTAATTATAATTGAAGTTCCCAATTTCAAAATGCTGTAAGAAAAGAGAACTGCTCAGAATGACTTCGAATTTGAAATGAATATACTTGAAGGGGAAAATAGTACCGCATAAGAAAAAGTCATTGACGTTTCCATTGTAGCTTTATATGTGGTTATTGCCTCAAGGACAATTAAAAAACTGATTTTTCCCATCCAATATCGTACAAACTTGTCGTGGTGGATGGGCGTTTCACTAACAGAAAAACAACTATTGAATGATTTTGAAGTCATTTCTTCAATAATAATAAAAAAAAAAAAATGAAACATTTATGTACATGAAACAGCACAAGTGGTTTATTGTGCAACTCCAGCTAAAGTCATCGTAATTCGATTCAAAATGTTACTTGTAGCCGAATCCACTTTCGCTATGGAAGAGAAAAAATTTACATTAGGAAAAAAACTCTGTAACTCGTCTTAAAAATACAGCTTGTCGCACCACCTCCTCCACAAAAGTCCAACGACCATTTCCCTTTACAAATGACAACCTTCGATGTCTACGGAGAATCACGTTGAGTATTATCTAACCTGTCGCCAACACAGTAACCAGACATGACAAACAAATAATATTCACACAATTGCATATTTTATCAATATCGAGACACATGGCGCCAAATATAGAAGACTTCGACTATTAAGTTTCCACCTGGTGCGAGATGACAGAAAACTCCAGAAGAGTTCTACCCGATGGGATAAAGGTGCATTTCTTATTTAGGTGTATTTGAAAAAAAAAAAGATTTTAACAAACTACTTTGTGCCTGATGACAAACTTTTATTCATCCAGCGTCCATCTCTCTCTCTTTCTCTCTTTCTATTTCTTAAAAAACCTATATTCTAACTTTTTACATATCTACTTAAAACAAGTTAACTTTTTTTTTTATTTCTAGAAGCAGTACTTGATGAATACATAATTCGCTGGAGTGAAAATACTCCTCGCAAACACACAAGGAATAACAACAAATTAGGATCAATAAAACAAAGAAGCAAAAAAAAAGGAGAAGCAAAAATACTAACAGAAAGTCAATCAGCCTACAGAACTTGGTAAGTGCTCTATGGCCCTTCAATATCTGTCGTCAATGTTACCAGAGACTACAGGGCTAATATCCAGATGCTCAGCATTCACTAGAGAATTTTCCATGAACAAAACACACTTTGGAGAGGGAAGGACCTTTAGTCTATGTAGGTGATCTGGAAGGCAGTTGTGCCTGAGGACGTTTTAAAGCCAGGTCTCGTGACACTTATCCAACTGGGCCAGGGACGCAATAGGAGCTTGTCTTGCCCTTAATTCAGCCTTAATAAGATCATAACTCTAATAATTTCAATGGTCAAATGTTATTTCCGGTTGTATTGTCCGAAAAACTGGGAATTTTGAACGATATGTCAACTGGCTAAATGTCACGACCATCGTCCACGAACAGGCCTAGGCGTGCCACCATACAACATCATTACTCATTCAGTGAAAAGACAACAGTTGGTCGAGCCGGTTGGCACGATTGTAAGTCATGCACATTTATTGTTTCGGGTTATTGTTTGTACGAGTATTTGACAAAAAGTATGTTATATACTGTCTACTTTTAACGTTCATAGGTAGGGTCTAAATTTATGTAGGGGCTCTTGGCCTACTTTTGAGTAGAGGCCCAGGGTCTCAAGATGTCTTAAGACGTCCTTGGTCGTGTCCGGTTTCCAGCCTGAAAGCAGCAACCGCATGCCATCTCTGGGGATCTGGGATCTCATTCAGAATCGATTGACAACCGGTTATGGCTTACTGTTCTGAAGCACTTATTACATGTGATAAAACCTAATGGATGTTTTGGAGACCACCCAAGAAACTAAGCTCCAAGATAAATTAAAGAAACATATTTAATTTCAGTATCATCCAGCATTTCTATTCTGGGTATATTTTTCATGAAAAGATACGAGTGTGATTTAGCTTTTTATGCAATAATCTGTATGTTAATATTTTACCATCTTCTTTCAATTAAGTTATTGAGTTCTCACTGTGGTCTGAACCAAATCCAATGAAGATATAAAGAAAAATTTAGCAAATCATGAATTCTGGGATCTTAGAAAAGTATTTACCATTCATAAACTTACCTTTCTTCCAGTATTGTTGGCAATGATCTGAGGAATGTTACCCCAATATTCTTTTGATAAAGCAATCCCATGCAAGAAAATAAGAGGTGAGAGACGAGTGTTAGAACCATTCACTGGCTCAAATACTTTGTAAGCTAACTTCATTGGTGCGAAGAAAAGTTGGCTGAAGCTGAAAGAAAATTACGGTAATTTTATATTACATCTCATTTTTATTAACGTCTTATGGTGGAATATTTATATGTTTTCACTGAAAAAGAAACCTAACCATTTTTCCAAATTCATTTCTAAAATTTGGGCTGTAATTTTCGAGAGATTTTAATAGACTGGATCTTTTTGATAATTCCCATTCAACTTATCGCAATGATTTTCTAGTAGCATTTATTCTCTGGAGTATGGTTTTCCCAATCATGGTTATTAGGTAAGTTTCAAATTTGTCCATCTGTTTCAGAAGACAAGTTGCTTCTAGTATTGCAGTCTTTTTTCCTCGTTCGAGTCACAGATTTCAACCAGGGTCGCTTTTATATATTAATCTTTATCTTACTATTAAAACCTAAATTCAATTAACTTGAAATCGTTTGCTTTGAACTATGTATATCTTTTATCATATAACTTCTCTCTCTCTCTCCTCTCATTTTGTTTCATTAACCTCCATTAGTAAAATACATTGATGGAAATAAAAATCCCATCACCAAGAAGTTTTCTATATCAAAGAAATTTGGTAGGATGTTTATACGTCTGAAAAATGACTCATTGAAATTTCGTGTTAGGCGCATAAGTGGGGCGCTAGTTGAGCCACTTTGAGGAAGTGAATCAAGTGCACTTTAAATACACGCTATAAAGTTCGTGAGTGTTATTTATCGTTGAGATTTGACGTAGTGAGTTGATGTTAGTCAAGAATCACTTAAAAAAGATGAAGAAGCAATTATCAGCAGTTTGCCTGAGTTTGAAAGAGCTAATATAATAGAACTGAAAAAAAAGGTGAATTTTCTTTCTACGGTATTGCAGAAAGACTTGGTAGGGATGTATCCAATCTGCCTGATTTTTGGCAGCAGTGGTTCCGGGAAAGCACTACCTCAAGAAAACTATAGTCCAATCACGCGTGGGTTACCACTGACATAGAAAGCCATATTCATTTCATGGCTGGCAAACGTAGTGCATCTACAGCAGAAATTATTATTTGTTTTTTACTGCACCAGAGTGACACAGTGAACTGTAACAAATTAATCTTGAGAAATAGCTCCCAGCCAGACGCCTTGTAGCGCTCATACCATTAGCTCCAGATCACAGACATGTGCTACTTCAGTAACGTCCCGATAAAGATAATTGGAGAACGGAGTGGCGATGTGTTGTGTTCTCCGATCAAAGATGTTTCTGCCTTGGTGCCAGTGATGTAATGGCGTAACGGGGAGAATACTAGCCCTCCCTCCCCCTTACGAAAACTGGTTTTCTAGCCCAAGGGGGACTTAACGTCAGTCAGGCCTCCCTAGGCTAAATCAGTGTCTGCAAACAACTTTTCTGCGGCCTAGACACACAGGGCCTGCACCAAAGTTATGGTAGGGGTGATCAATTTTCTTGGATTGCGCACGAGCACTCTCGAAGTTAATTCATACCCCTGACTGCAGGCATGTGCGTCAGTCTAGTGATATAAACTTTTGCACAACCATTTATAAACATTACTCAAGGGTTGTTTTCCAAAGGGATAGCGTGGGTCCTCATACTCTGTTGTAACCTATAGAGTCTCAACACGTTACCTTGATCTGCTAGATCACCAGATCTTCCTCCAATCGAGTGCGATTGGACATCATTGGATGACAACAACAGCGTCATCCATAACCGGGACCAAACAACCTTATATTGACCGACAAAGAGCAACAGGCATGCAAGTCCATCCCACATACTGATTTCCGGTACTTGTACGACACATTGTATGCCCGTTTACATGCTTGCATTAAAAATTCCGGCTCTTACACCTGCTTTTAATGTACCATCATTTCACATTTGAAATTATTTTTCTCAGGCTCATATTGACTAGTGATCTTGAACGTTTAATCAATTAAATAGGTTATCTTAATAAATGTATTCCCGAAGTTTCATTAGTTTACAATAATTTTTTCTTGGAGTTGGGATTTTTTTTCTACATCAGTGTAAGATGTATCCGAGAATAACTAAGCACGACTGTGAACTAAAAACGAACTTTAATAGTATTCGTTTGTTCGAAATAGATCTTTTTGTAGCACGTTGAATTTAAAACTAGAATCCCTGAAGCTTGGGGCCCGCCTTAATCCGCCTCTGAACATACATGTGTTACTTATCCCAAATTATGGAATATCTTGAGAAAGTTTTTAAATGCTTTTCCTAGTAAGGAGTTTCAGTGCGGTTGCTAATCTCCAAAACAAAAACGAAAGAAAGAAAAACTGGTCACTACTAACAGAGGAGATTTAAGGTTAAACCTGAAAAAATTGATACCAAATGTTGAAAATTTGTTATCGCAGCACCAGATTCGTCCTTCCCACCTAAAGCATTTGTTTGTTGCTCAGTTATTTTATGTATTAATTAAACTTTAATCAAATTAATTAACAAGTGCTTCGTTGGTTTTAAACACTATACTTCACTACAGTTAAAAATTTAATCCTTTCAAAGTGAGTAGCTCTATACTAGCCATCAAAAAGACAACGAAGTTGATGAATTTGCAAAAATTCAGTATTAAGTAAGAAGGGGCCTACCCCAAACCGAAAAACATGGCAAGGGGTCTATGCGATAAAAATGTTTGCGAACCTCTGATGTAACACTAAAACCATTTAAAGCCGGGGTGGGCATTACGTCGATCGTGATCTACCGGTGGACCGCCAAGACATTTGAGGGTGACCGCCTGAAGATTTTAACAGTTAGTAATTATATACGGAAAATTCAAAATCGGCTGACATTGCGCAGACTATTTTATTTTTTAATGCATTTTTAATTGTTTCATCATAAATGCATCCTTTGATATAAATTATATTTGTGACTATTATTATTATGTTTGTATCTTGCGTTTTGGTTTAAACGCGGTTTTAAAAGTGTAGTTACAAAAGGTATGTACATATTCCGTATTTATTACTAAGTTGTGTAATAATAACTTTTTTTTTCCTTACCTCACCACACCTACGATATTGGGCAGTGGGACACACAAGAATTTTTCAAGAAGGAAAGTCGAAAGTCTACCATTCTCTTATCATACCCAATACGTAGCCAAACATAATTTTTTGATATTGTCGATTGTAGGGAACCAAAAACAGTAAAATATAAATTAATGAATAAATAATTAACATTAATTAATAAAAAAAATACTAATAACTAATACTACCTTCTTTTTACATGGGATTATAAGTAATCAGGAAAAAAAAATCAAGGGGCTATGAGGGAGGGTCAGAACCCGTGGATCCCTCCCCCCTTGCGTGCGCCACTAACACTGGGTGGACCGCAACAACTTAAAAAAATTAGAAGTAGCCCGTATCCTGGAAAAGTCTGCCCACCCCTGATTTAAAGGAACTAAAATATTCACTGCCATTAGTTTATTTATTGCTTCTGCTGTGTTGTACGTCGTAAAATTAGACATATTTCCATTACCTCGTAAAACCTTAACTCAGCGTTTCTCAAACTGTAGGGCGCGCCCCCTAGGGGGCATAATAACTCTACGAGGGGGGGGGGGGAAGCGAGCGTATTAAAATGTCGAAAACAAAAGATTATTTTAAAAAAATTGTAATTTACTGAAAGTAAACAAACTAAATACATTTTGACATAATAAAAAATAAAATACACATTTACAATGATATAATACACTTATAAATGTATCAGTACTACACAAAGTATTTTATATAATTAATTTAACAATACTAAGTTAAGAACAACTTTAATAATTACAAGTGACCCGATGGGCTTGTCACATACAAAATTACATACAAAAATTAACACTTATCTTGATAATTGACTGAATTTTTCTTTTGGAACCTGGAACGCGAAACGTTCCTCCATCCCATCACGGAATAGTGAATGTTGCCTGAACGTTGAGTGGGGAGCAAGAAGCTTCCTGATTGGCTGGCTGGAGAGTTGTAGTAATCGAAGTGGTGGTAGTGGGGGGCAGGAGGTGACATGGGTGTCTGACGGATGAAACTGGGTGAAAAAAGCTGAGTCCTGGTGTGGATATGGTGCAATTTGATTGGCGGTTGGAACTGAGTGAGTTACCTCTCGATTGGCTGTACCAGAATTAAGTAAAAGAAATGGGCGTTCCTGATGGGGAGCAGCAGTGTGTGAAAAGTTAAATATAAAAAATAAAATTTTTGCAAGTCATTCATCAAAAGATGAATGAAGTAAAGTAGTAATTATGGTGGATTATAAGAGTCTAGGAGAATTCTCCTAGGTCTCTTATGATTATCCAGAGGTACATAGTTATCTAAATTAATTAAGTTTGCATTATTGAGATGTTAGGAATATTGGCAAAGAATTTCTTTGCTAAAATTTGAATATATTTTTTAAAAGGATGAAGTTTATGTGCTTTGTATAAATTAGAATTTTTGGTATATCTATTATAGCCTTAGTGATAGTTCTTATTACAGAGTTTTGTGCTGTTTCTAGAATTTTAACATTAGTTTTTGCTGCATATCTTGATAATTTGTACGGTTTATAATAAATATCTTCACTATCAAATGTTAAGGGATTCGCTCCCTTATGCCACCTTTTTCCGCATAGGCACGCGTATGTGATGTATTGGAGGAGAGGGGAAGAAAAGGAATGCCTAAGCAAATTACCTGAAATAAGTAAATCCTTCTCAAACACTGTCAAAGTCCTTTTATTGCATTCCAAAGCCTTTGGATTAATTTTATGGATAGCAGTGCACAGAAAAGATCATACTTCGGAAAGACCGTGGAAATTAACGTTATGGTTGAGCGAGATGTTTTAAAACCACCGGTGGCACTTAAGAGATTAAAGTCGTATTGTAGCTTTTTAGCATCATAGAATAGTATTATTTAATTCACAAAACATTGTATTATTGTATGGAGGGAGGGGGCGCGATAAAAATTATGATTGAATATTAGGTCACAAATATTGAAAGTTTGAGAAGAACTGCCTTACCTGATATTTGCGATCCAGAGAATAATCATAAATTAAAACCAAAGCCACCAAAAGTATACCTGTTTCAATTTCGAGAATTCACTAGAGTGAGAGCATTTTTTGCTGAAATTATCACCCTTAGAAACCAAATAACGTTTCACCAAAAGCGTAGAGAATGCAACCCGTAGTCTGATTTTCCCTTTTCCTAGTCAAAACGTTTCGAAATTTCAGCAATGGATTATGTTTCTCGTTGCACAGAGCACCATTTTCTTTTTTTTTTGTAATTACAATTCGTTGAACAATGCGATTTGCTTAAACATAAAATGCACAGATTATTTTATAGACATTGTCAAATTCTTCTTTCATGAAATTTTTTTAAAATGTTACGCGATTAAGTAGATTGCGCTTGCTTACACAAAAAACAACTTTTTAATCCATTAATTGTTTCCAAGATTTGTTTCTAAATTTACGTCACACTCAATACTTAGCCTTTAAAGAACACCTCAAGCTATTTTTATAAGATTTTTATTACATTCACCGGAATTTACTTAAAAAAAATATAGCCTTTTATGAAATACAATTGTAGACATCATTGTATTTTATATCCCTAAAGTTGTACGAAGGCTTGGCTACGTTGCCCTATAAAGCTGCACGAGAACTATTGGCGACGGACCTCGGAATTTTGAACCATGGTCAATTGACGAAATGTATTCTTTCAAAAATACACTGAAAAATATTTAGATTATTAAAGGCCGAGTTATCATTCAATTTCTTTTTTACATTAATGAATATGTCACTTTACACCAAGTTGGATTTGGGCACTCATTAAAAAAAAAATATATCTTTGCAAGCAATTAGGAAAGAGATTGAAGAGTTTTATTTCAAAAATTCACTTCAACGAAAAATAGGTTCTTCTGTTAATGTAATACAAGTTTTAAATGGATTCGAATTTTATGACTATGATTTAATGTTGTGATAATATATATTTTTAAAAGACGGAACAATCACATTTTTCATTGCAAACTAAGTATGTTTCATCAATATGTAGGAAAAGCAAAACTGATAATATCCATTTACAAAATCAACACGACAAACCTTACGAATTTTTTTAAAAAAATTAAGCCTAATTTTTATTAAATACTACTAAAAATGATTTTAAGAAATGTAGTTGATACAGAAGTTAATTGGAAATTAAAGGAAAAAGCACTAGATGACAACAATGGTGAAATAGATAAGTTTAGAAACAACTTTACTTTTCTAGTCAAGACTTATGAAATCGAACAATTTTTAATCTAAAATTCCTATACTTCATATCCAATTCAGCTGCATTTTTCTGTGGCATTTCAAAGATAGGGAATTTTCAAGGTATGTCTTTTTACACAGAAGTAAAGTGTTGACAAAGATATTTGATGTAAAAAATAAGTCTCGTTCAAAAATCCAGTTTAAAAAAAAGGCATTTATTAATCTGATAAAAATTCGAATTTCATGAAGGAAGACTAGAATTTTAAAAATATTTTACTTTGAATGAAGATGGATGAAAAAAATCTCTCTGACAGGCATTTTAATCTTCCTTGGGCTTTGTTCGCGACTAAAAGAAAAAATCGTCTTAATGGATTAAAAATTTACCATGAATTCCAGCCAGATGATGAGGCTGTTGTTGCAGAATGGTCATGTTAACGGACACGTGTCCGGTATTGTCGAATCAAGGGTTTGAATTTTTGAGTCATTGAAGGTCCACCAGAAGGGTGGATGTACGTTAAATCTGTCGAGGCTCAAAGTCCTCCCGTTGGCGAGGAAGTAAGAGGAGGATGCTAGCTGACATGTTGTTCTCTTCACCTGACCATGCTACATAATTACGAGGTCCGTCGCCAATAGCCATCGTGTTGTTTCGCAGTGTGACGTACATTAAAATCAAATTAAGCCACCCAGTTGATAAAGTCGTCGCTTAGTAGACACCCCTTTCTAACCACACTTACATCAACCTAATGAATTTAGTTCTGTACCCATTTAACTATCTGTAACTTTATATACCAAGATATTCAAATATATCTCCAAGTAACACAATTGTTAGTTCCTCAAGCTTGGTAGAAAAAAAGTTTTTTGTTCAAGAAAGGTTGAATGCGGTGTAGTTATTTTCCGGAAGGACTGTGTTTAGCTCTAAACCTTATAGGTCGAATTCGGTCCCTTGGAGAATTCCGTCAACAGCCCTCGCTCTGCTTCCTTTTCTCCAAACTTCTACACCATGCTAAAGAGGGAGGGGGAAGGGACATGTTTTTACATATTTAACGTACATCAATCCTCCCCCTTTCCTAGATGGTGGGTTTTCAGTGGCCCAAAGTTTCGAAACTACGACTTGAGAATGGTGGCTACTAGTTCTTGACCATGCCCATTTGACTACAATTTAATTCCAGGAGTGTTTATAAACGTTGCACTGTAAAGCAAAATAAGGGCTATTGTTGGCAGACCGTGATTCTGAACCACGGTCAGATAACGAGGACTGCACCTGAGCTGAAACCTCCCCTCCCCCTTCAAACTACATCACCACGTCAACAGGACTTAGAGCCTCGATAGATATAACGTGCATCAGTCTCTCTGCACGATAGGTCAGTGCCATTAGGACTCGAGCTCCTGACACGATGGCCTCGAGTTTATGACCATGAGCGCTAGGTAACTTTTATACCAGAGATAAATCATGTCAAAAAATTTACAAGTTATGCCAACATTTTCCGGCGAAAACATATTTTATTGAAATTCGCCAATGGTATGATATGTTAATGTATACCATAAAAAATCGTTTGGGTTACCACTAAAACATAAAATATTTTAATACCCTATTCCAGTGTTTCTCAAACTGTAGGGCGCGCCCCCCTTGAGGGGGGGGGGTCGCGAGCATATTGAAAAGTGGAAAATAAAAGATTATTTAAAAAAATTATTAAGTTACTGAAAGTAAATAAACAAAATACATTCTGACATAATATATATATAAAAAATAAAATACGAATTTACACTGATATATTATACTTATAAATGTATCAGAGCTACACGATGTTTTTTATAATTAATTTAACAATATTAAGTTAAGAACAAGTTTAATAATTACCATTGAACCCATGGGACTCTGTGAAATATAAAATCACACACAAAAAATCAACACTTATCTTGATAATTTTTTTGTACGATTTAATAAAAAAAATTCCTTAACTGCCGATTAAAAGTTACGTGATTCGCTTCCCAATGTCAACCGTTTTCCACATAGGTTCGCGTATGTGATGTATTGAGTGTGAGGGAGGGGGGAAAGAATAAAGAAGCAAATAACTGAAATAAGTAAATCCTTCGCAAACATTGACGAGGTCCTTTTATTGCATTCTAAGGCCTTCGGAATAATTTTATGGAAAGCAGTGCACAGAAAAGGTCTTACTTTGGAAATACGTATATATACGCCCCGGGAAATTGACGCTTTGGCTAACAGAGATGTTTATATACTCCGGTGGCACTTAAGAGGTTAAAGTCGTATCGTAGTTTTATCATCAAAGTATATTATTGAATTCAATACATTATTGTTTGAGGGGAGCGCGACTAAAATTATGATTGAATATTGAAACTTTGAGAAGCACTGCCCTATTCGTGCGCGCGATATTTCTGAGCTTAAGTAGCAACTAATGATTAATCGCTATATTTGTCAGCACTTTATTGCTAATGGTAAAACAAACCTTAAACCACATCAGAGCAATAAAAGATTGTAAAATTGTCCCTCCCCTCTTTACAGATTAAAAAAATATATATATTAAGTTTTAATTTACTATCAAGTGAAAATGAAGATACTGCTTTCATGCTGGAAAGAGGGTATTTCACCCTTTGTTCAAATTTACAGAAATGGCTACTTTTTGAATGACGACAACACAAAGACCGCGTATTCGCCAATTACCTACTTAGCCAATTTGTGTAGTATTGCTTGTATATTTTTTTTTAAATTCTATTATTTAAAAGTGCTGTTTCTCCTCAAGTTAGATGAAGCAATTTTCCCTTGGAATTTCAGCCAATAGTAGAATTGATGGGTCCCTTTTTAATCAACTAAATTTTTCTTTCAGCTCATAATTATTGATTCTATACATTTGTGTTACATGTAGATAAGATATAAAAATATCTACATAAATGTGGAATAATAGTTTAACCCTGTTAATACATGATAATTAAGCTCACAGTTACTAAATCACCGGGTTAAGTAAACTGACAGTTACAAAAGTATTAACATGAATTGGAAAAATAATATTTCAAAAGATTGATATAAATTTGTGAGATTTTTCATTTTGCCATGAAGGAAACATTAAATACTTTTACTTTGACATTTATACAATTTTAAGAAAATTAAGTACACCGAATTCTTTTTTTTTATACAATAGATACCTTCCTTAGAAAACCATGCAAAAAAAAAAAAAATACATGCGACAATTTGTGCGGATATGTTCCATAATTTTAAAAAATCATGTAAAATGAAAATTTTCTTAAGTATTTTTCCTGAAAAAAACCATGCAAAAAAGGTAAAAATAAAATTCATGTTGCATATTTACAAAACAAACAATTCATTTTTATTGCAAAAGAATTAAAATTACAACATATAAAAATTCAAATTGAAACTAGGAATAAAACTATCAACTATTCTTTGCTGGTTGATATCAAATGTGCCTGTTTAATACGAACTGGATAAAAAATTATATCATTAGTAGATGTGTCAGATATGTCTAGCACTACTACTAGTTTTGATTCAAATGAAGAATTTTGTTCTTATTAACGACCTCTGGTTTTTTTTGTTGTTGTTATAAAGTCTGTTTTTAATGGGTGTTTTTTTTTTTTTGGTTTCTCAAGTTACTAGTATATATAGCGCTTGATATCCTGCCTCACAAAATTCCAAGATTATGTTGAAACTTTAATGCACGTTCTATGTCAGAATTACTAATAAGAAAATGTTGTTCCATACTTGTAGCATATTTCAAGAACTAAACTTCAATTTCTTTATTAATATAAACTGTCAAAAATTTAAACAAATCGTCCTCAGCCAAAGGGCACAAACCCCTAAATTTTTTTGAAATTCATGAAAAAAAAAATTATTACATTTGTGTACCATGCCATTTCAAAATCATGTAAAAGAAGAGCGTGCAAAAAAAAAAAAAGTTGGGTGTATATTGTTTTAACCAATGATTGTTTCTTATTGATATTTTTTATTTAATTCCTTGCACAATAGATCTTATATGTTGGGTTCTAATTTGAGTCCCCTGCTGTTCAAAAAAACATAGCAAAAGCTCCAAGAATTTCAAAGCGTGCAACTGGATATAATAAAGAGAGATCAGGGGTGATCAACCCAAATGACCTCGTTGGCCCCTTCAGAAAAACATAATAATCCCATGGGCCACATATAAAAATATATATATTTATATTAGATTTGGGGCCATTACAAACATTTATTGGAGTGAAAATTTAAAATAGATCAATATAATAATGTTTTTCATGTAAACAAACATATATATATATAGATAGATAATAATGTAATGATGAAATAATGTTTAGTTTAATTAGTGAGATATTTGTTTCTCAACTCTCTATTCAGATATTTGATCTCAAATGCATTATTTGCATATTGCAATTGATGTTGCTGGTTTTCGTTAAGTTTGAGTATGGTTTATGTTTGATACATTTCAATTTCAACAACAAAAAAAATCACAGTAACAGAAGCAACGTGATAAAATAGAAAGAGTTATGTGATTTGTTAAAAAAAAAAAAACGCTAAAAACAAAAATACTGCACAAGATAGTAGCATTTTGTAAAGTTGTAATGAATTTCGGAGGCTGCAAAATTAATCAAGGCAAACTTGTGGGTTGGCCCCCCCTGATATAGATAGACAGCTCATCTTTTTGATATCTCCCTTTTATTGGCATTATTTTTAATTATTACATAAATCATTTTTATATAACACAGAAATCAGTATAACTCTTAAAATAAGGCTAATATAAAATGATTAAACATACAGCTAATCTCGCTGATCCGCATATTTTGAAAATACTCACAAACAAAACAAAATAACTGAAACATTTTATTTTACTAGATATGATGTCTCGTACATATAAAATAGAAAGGGAAAAAGCACCATGATATTCTAGTGACTAGGAGTGATATCACAAACGATTGTGCTTATCAAGAAGCTATGGTAAAACTGCATGTTAAACAGATTGTGTTTATTGAACCCTGTATTTACGGGATCTAACTGTATTTAAAAAAATTTAATGATGTTTTTCACATTTCTTCTGAAAAGTTACTAATAATTTTAATAATAAACATAAATATTTCAAACCACGACTTTATGCAAAAATATTTATCAATTCATTAAAACAATTTCAAAAATAGATCTGAGATTTTTTAAAATGCTTTTTATACATCAACAAAACACAATAACCGACAAAACATATTCATGTTTTATAAACACTTTTATTTACACAATTTCATGTACCATATAACACTATTTAAAGCACATTTTGCACAACTCACATGAAATTTTAAACTAAGTTGTATAGATTATTTTAGCGATATAAATAATCAGCTTCAATATTTGCAGCTATTTCAGGTTCCCATTTGTCTCCATTACTCAACAACTTTTCTTTATTATACAAAAGTTCTTCATGTGTTTCTGTAGAATATTCAAAATTTGGTCCCTAAAAAGAAATAAAATCTTTAATTATAATCTATTGTTATATTATCAAAGTTATATATATATATATATTCTTCAGTTCTCATACTACTAAGCTTTGTAATAATAAGAAGGAAAAAAATGAACTTTAAATGAAGATACATTTATGTACACAATCAAAACTCAAAGAGCTTACAAGTTCTAACTAAACTTTTTACTTCATTCTAAATTGATATTCTTATATTTCATAGTATACACCAGTGGTTTGTAAAATGGAGTACATCTATCTCACGGGATACGCCAAAGAAGAAGATGCCTGATCATTTGGGAGTGTTTGATCATGTATCACATAAGTGTAAGGTTCCCTCACTGGTCACTGCTTCTGGGTAGCTCAATATAATAAATACATCATTTAAAGCACATGTATACAAAGACAGGGGGAGGGGGCAAGGAAGATACCTTTGTGCATACAAGAAAAAATTTTACTCACTAAATTTTAATTCAAACTGTAAATTTATAATTTATTTTAAATATATATACATCATTATTTAAAACAAACTATTTTATTTTTGACTACACATTCCCACACATATATATTAAACAACCTATATAACAGTTGTCAATTTAGAGGAAAGCAATAAAAATATCTGGAAACAGCTGGTATACACCTTACATAGATTTTGGATGTTTTTAAAAATATTCTATTCAAAATTTTTTTTCATGTATTTATATTAAATCGGCATAAATCTATAATAATTGTTAAGTACAACACCCTCAGTAGCCAACCAAGGAATTTGTTTCATGTTAGCAATTTCAAACCAAGCAATAACATTTTCTTTTTTATTGATGTATGCATGTTTCTAATAACTAATTCTTCGTAATTTAAATTCGCATTACTATGTATTTAATTAGCATATCATATAACTTTGTTCATTTACTTATACAACTTTTTGATTGTAAAATAATCTTACTGTATTCCAATCAAAGGCCTTTTTTCAAAGACTAAATAATCTTTTATACTACATAATCATTTTCCTCATTGATAGCAAAAACAAAATATTTCACATGAAGATTTGATACAAAAAGTCATTATTTGTTTTTCCAGAAGATAATGACTAGCAAATTATATATTCTGCAAGTAGAATGTGCATGATTATTTCATTAAATTTTTTTAGAATTAAAAAAAAAAACAAAACAGAACTTAGAAAAAAACTACATGACATTAATTTCATTGAATCCCTGTGAGTATCTATATTTTACTTGGAGAAGGTAAAAGTCATCTGTGAAAACATTTACTATCTATTTCAAAGATTTGATTTTAAAATAATTGTTATTTTTTTTAATTAAAATTTCAAACATTACATTTTGTAAGCTTTATAAAACATTTTTACTACAGTTGTTTCAATAAATTGTAATTACTGATTTGTTAAATACATTTGATTACACTTTAAAAATATTCAAAAAGTTTACAAGATTAATAATGATATACCAAATAAAATTATAAGCTGACATTTATGGAATGTGGTTATTTTTGTGAATTGTTAGGTTCAGAAATTCAACAGTTTACTATTAAATACACCACATTCTATAAGGGAATAATATATATTATTGAACTAATACTGTCGTTTATGAAAGTTGAACCATCAAACAAACAAAAACATATATCCTGTGGATATAATGTTAAAAAACTTAACACAGAGACACAGTTCAATATGAAAAAGTAAGAGGAGAGATGTAATGAGTATTTTAAATTTATAGGGATATTTACAAAATTTTGCTGTAATGGAACTTCAATATTAAATCACATTTACCACATCTACCTAATTAGTAAAAACAAAACATATGATAGCAAAGTTTAATGTGGCAATAAATACATGCTTGGGAATACCAGGATTTTTTTTTTCCTTCTTCTTTTCTCAAATACATTATGAGTGATTCATACTGTGTGTGTGAGTTTGAAATTCCTTTAACTTTTAATGCCAATTTTAAATCTGATGTGTGTAAAAAATAGATAAATCATTAAATTATCCTTTTTGCACCCTATTTTATAAATCTTAACTTCTCAAGGTAAATTGTCATTTCTTGTCTTTCTTGGGTTCTTATCATAATTACAATACAAAAAGTACTTCTATTTTTTAAAAAAATATTTTATTTCTATTCAATAAAATCAGTTCAAAAGTAGTTTTCTTTCATGGAATATTTCTCCTTTTAAAATAATACATTAAATACTTAAATATAAGATTTTTAACCTAATTTGCCAAATTTAAAACTTAAAATTAATTATAATACATAGGTTATTAATGCTGCAAGATATGTTTGACTTCTAAATTAATGAATTTGTCAATCAAATCATCCAGGTCACTTTAATAATTCTCTAAAATAGAAGAGATCTCATTCTTAAATCAACTTTTGAAATGAAAATGTCATAATTTGTTCTTTCCATGGTAAATTTTTCACTCTTGAAATAATTTTTTTAAACAATTTAAACACATTTTTTTTCTGCTTTCAATATATATATATATATATATATGTAGGATATCCCATTTGTAAAAGGTTAGATCATATCCTTTACCGAGGTCGGCAATTCTAATCAAAACAGTATTCCACATCAACGCCATCTAGCGTCCCTTTTAAAACGCCATCATCAACTTATTTCGCCAGAGGCCCACTAACACTCGTCGAGAAACGTCGTATTTCGCGCGTTAGCGCACTTTCGTCCGCGCCAGGCGGTAAATCTTAATAGTACCATAATGAGTTCTAACATTCGTCCGCGCCAGGCGGTAAGTCTTAATAGCATCATAATGAGTTCTATTTAATCTCAATTGCCTCCCTTAAAGTAATGTGATCTAACTTTCCTATTCTTCTGAAATATACTTATCTAACTTTCCTATTCTTTTGAAATATTCCCCATGTAAATACTCCCCTATAATTCTTAATAAATTATTTAGTTTTCAACCAGTTTCTTTCTTGAACTATGTTGTCTATTTTATTTCAAAATTAACTAATACACCCTAAAAACCCCCTAGACACCACGCCATAAAAACCCCGCCATCTAAAGAATCCAATCTTTTTGGAAGATTTGGATTGGATTCCCACATATATATATATATCCATGCTAATTCTATCTTTAAATACAGTGAAAAATTGATTTCATAAAATGTCCAAATGTAAATTTTTTTTAAAGAAGATGCCTACCATATTACATTGGAAATGTGGAAGCCCCCCCCCCCTCCAGCAAAACTGAACAATTGCTCATATCATTCCTAAGTATGACATTCAAAGCTATTTTGAATTTTGAAATTGAAAAAACATGCTATCAAGGAAATTTTTTTGAAAAAAATGAATTTGAACATGAATAGAGAATTTTTTTTTTCAATATATAAATATATTTTAGAATATGATTTTAGATAAGCCACAAAATGACTTAATATTTCAAAAGTAAGCTCTACTGTTGAATTATGACTTCACTTTGTGATTTATTCCAATAAAATTTTATCTTTCTCCAAAATGTTCTTATGCCTTCTTATACAAAATATAGAAATTCACACACACACCCCTACATATTTATATATATATACATTCTCAATTAGTACATTTTACTTACTTCCACAATAGCATCAACAGGACAAGCCTCCTGGCAGAATCCACAATAAATACATTTAGTCATATCTATATCATAGCGAGTTGTTCGACGACTTCCATCCTCTCGTTCTTCTGCTTCTATTGTAATTGCCTACAAAAACAAACAAAAAACTTTTTAGCTGGGAATATTAGTGATATTCAAGTAACAAAATAAATAAACTAGTGCTCTAAAATAAATCCTTTTACACGTTCATTTATATTTCATTATCTTTTAATACATACTCATACCTTCTTTTTTCATCAATTTTTTTTTCATACCTTCATCTCAACTTAATATCATAGCATTAAATTTACATGGTAAAATATAATCTTATTTTACTTTTACTTCTTACAATTTTTCACAATTTTTAATTTCTGTGAAAGAAATTTAAATTTTGAGTTTTAGAGAATACATGATAAGAATTACAATTTAAATGGTTCACACACAAGCATGACAAATAGATCAATAACTTAATAATAAAACATTAAAAAAAATATACTTAATTTATAGCAAAAAATTTTTTGATAAAGTTATTATATTGTTACATTACTTCATAAATAACATTTCAATTTTTATAATAAAAATTGCTAAATGTTACAATCAATTAAAATTTCAATTAACAGTTCTGTAAACAAACATATTTTCAGATGTAGTGGCACACGCAGGAATATTTCAAGGGAGAAGGGGCCGAGGGTTGAAAGCCCACCATTCTTGTATCATACCCCAATATGCTACCAAACATATTCTTTTGATTTGATCAATTGACAAAAAAAAAAAAAAAAAACAATAAAAAAATAAATTATTTTAATAAGTATATATATAATTAGCATTAATTAATAAAATAAATTATTATTAATTTTAAATACTTACGCCCATGAGCCCAACCCCTCCTTGTGTGAGCCACTGGTTAGATGATACCAGTACACATCAAATATAATTTTAAGTTACATTTGACTAGATTTCTAATATAAAGTTGATTTATGTATGGATTAATTGGTTGTTTTTATTAACACCACACTACAAGGTAACATGAGGGGTAGTAGACCTTGTAAATTTGAATTGTGGTCAAGTGACAAGGATAACACCTGAATTCAGAGGTGCAACTGAGAATATTAGGGCCCCCTGCACAGTCAGGTTTTGGGCCCTAAGCCAGATCTTACAAAGGAATAACTTGCTAGAAAACAATAACATAACATAGGCTTTGGGCCCCCTAGAATCCTGCCCTCCCCCCTGCGATGTGGGGGTGTACATTACACCACTGCTTGAGTTAGCACTCCACTATCCAAGCTTCTACATTACACCTATGCAGGAACTTAGAAATTTGACAGATTTAATGAGTAGTAGCTCCCCTACAAAGTGGGCCTTTAGAGGCACCAGAAATCAAACTCAAAACACTCAACAGAAAAAATACCAGCCACAATATATGAGTAGAATAAAAAATACATATTATTAATATTTCTAGATTAAATAATTTCTTAAGTCATATTTAAGTAGTGTTTGAAATCATATAAGGTTTATATAATTTGTATCAGCCAACAAAAACTTTTAAAATAAAAAATTTCTTTATTAATTAAAGATGTTACAAAAATGACTAATAACACAAAAAGTCTTATGTAATAAATGAATATGCAGAAAATTAACTACACCATAATAACCCCTATTTGTAATGATATATTTCAAGAATTTTCTTGTGAGTTGAGATTACAGAGTAAAATTATATATTAATAACTATTTAAAATATATTCACATATTCATCAAACCAACATTCATATAGTTTAAATATTTACTTGAGCAGGACAAATTGCTTCACACAATTTACATGCAATGCATCTTTCTTCTCCAGAAGGATATCGGCGAAGAGCATGTTCACCTCGAAAACGAGGACTTAAAGGACCTTTTTCAAAAGGATAATTGATGGTGGCTGGCTCTTTGAAGACATGAGCTAATGTCAGACCCAAGCCTGCAATTAATTAAAAAAATTACAATTAATTTATTCATATGTATGCCTGTAAATATACATTTTTCCTTAGAGTTAAATTAAGAGCACTTGCTTTTTTCACTCAAAAACAACCTGTTTGCAATATAACTGTAAATAAAGAAAAAAGCTTTGAAAAAACACAAAGAAATTTTTTTAATTGGTGAGTTTAATTAAAATAACTTTAAAATTAACTAATGGGTTTCTGAAAACTGAGTTCGCAATTTTAAACCTAAGTGGTTAGGATGAAGTTTGACATAATACTCAATTATCCAAAAGTAATACCAAATGAGGATTCCAAGGCTTGAATTAAACAAACTTTTTTTGGGCGATATATAATGCCAAAACGTGCATTTAAATCCCATTAAAAAACTAAGTAACAAGATTTAAAACTGAAAAATATTATGAAGTACTTCTACTAGGTTATAATACTAATGGAGATTTTAAATTTAAACAGAAGCATAGCTACGGCCATATCAATGATATGGGGCTCCCAAGCTATAGAGGCACCAGCATGTGGAATATTTTTACACTTTCAGACAAGTTTAATTATTGTGATCATTTTCATTATTTTCCAAAAATAATGCCCCCTAAGAATTTTGATACAAGGCCCACTCAGGGTGACTACGACAGTGGATTTAAACCTCTGCTTGCTTATCATTCTGAAACACCAAAAGTATTTAAGGAAACTTCAAAATCATCTTTATCAGTTATGTGAAAATTCAATAAAAAAAAACGTTTGAAATTTAAAATATCTATATAATATTTAATTAAAATCAACCTTAACAACCATAAACTTTAAACTGTATGTTTAAATATAATAAATGTTTGTCTTTATAAGTTTTTGAAGGAAAAAAATATAAGCAATTCTTTTACATGCATGTAATAAAAATATTGGCATGAAATGATGTTTGTACCGACTAAAGAGGATTGAGCTCACCCAAAGCGAGTACTACTAGTGCAAACTAGTCAAAAACATTTATTTAAATTTCAAAAATATTTTCAAAATAGATTCTGATACAAGAGGAGAGTTTTACTGAGTACCAAGCAAGTGGATTAAGCAATGAATTTTCAATTACAGGAAACTGGTGCTAAGTAGTAATTGTGTGCTCTTAGGTTATGTACTGAGTATATTTATTGCAGCTTTATTCCAATAAATAATAGTTAACAGTGAAAATAAATATAACATTTACTCAGAAAAATTGATGAAATTATTTTTATACATCAGTCAGTGAAAAAAGAATTAATTAGCACGAATAATTCAAACACAAAAATGTAAGTATGTGCTGCCATATAAATATCTACATATTGTAAATTATGACATTCTTAGCATTTAAATCTTTTTAATCAACATATTGTAATGATTATCTTTTTTAAATGATTAATTACAGTTTTAAAAATGCAATTATTTAGTGAATGGTTGAAACCTTAATTTTTTTTAATGTTGTATAACACAATCACAAGTTTTATAGTTAACTAGATGCATGGCCCAGCAATGCACAGGCTTTCTTTTTCCCTCATGACACCAGCATTTCTGTGTGTGTGTTTGTATGCATACAATGTGAGTGATTTCTAAAGTTATGTCAAAAAATTTCCCTTTTTCAAAATTTTTTCCATTCCACTTATTCTTGATTTAAGGCAGGTTTCTTTCCCCTCTCTATAGCCCAGCATAAAACGGGTTTTTTTAGTGTAAAATTATTGTTCTATCTTCCCCTCCCCCTCACAGATAAGATATGGCTTCAAATTTCGATGTATGACATAAAAAACAGTATTGCATTAGAGTTAAAAATTATTACTGTGAAGCAATAAAAAGACAACGATTCTGATGCTAAGAGTAAAACACAATAAACTTTCCTCATTTTTTAATAATTGTTAGTTTCTAAGAATCTAAAATAATAAAAAAGATTTCAGATTTTCATGAATCAATCAATCATTACATATAGTTAGCTTAAAAACGTCTCTAAAATGTATTTTGATCCAAAATAATAGATGATGTACTTTTTAATTAACAAGGAATTCATTTAGTAATAAAATAATAAAAATAATCCTTTTAAAAATATATATATATATTTATTAAAATCAAATTTCTATAAGTAATAACAGATAGCTATTGAAATGATTGCTTTTTTTTGAATATTTGATTAAACATATAAATATATATAAGTTATAAAAAAAAACAGTATGGAGTAAAGCCTAGATATTTATATATACATGTACTGAAAAAAACATTCAAAAAGAAAGAAAAAAAATCCAATAAAAAATTTTTGATATTTTATTTTAATTTTAACATTTTTCATTCCACTGTGTTTAGTAAATTATTTAAACACATATCTGACCAAAAAAAGTATATATGTCATACAAAACTAACATATTCATTATTTTAACAATAATTTTATGTATTATTATAATAATTTAAATAATATCTTATTTATAATATATTGTATAAATAAAAAATTTTGTAACTAATTTTTATATAAAATATCATTTAATGTTTATTATAACAAAATTTACAAAAAGTATTATTTATTAATTATATTTATGAAGTATAATATAAATATTTATATAATTACAGTAATTATTTTATTTTTTAAAATGCAAAATAATTTTCTAAAATATGATTTAATAATCAATAAACCTTTTTTAAAATAATTTATCTATATGCAAAGTTTCATTGTTTCATAAAAAAAGAAAACAACATCATACAGAATTGTGGCGAATTAAAAATGTATAAGAATAAAAAGGTAAAAAGGCTGGAGATTTATTGACATTCACTGTATAAAATCATTCAAAAAGAAAATATACTATGTGATAACACTATATTTCAGAATTTTTAAGGTTTTTTATTCCACTGTTCTGCAATAAATCCTTCTTAAAGAATGAAGAAAACTATCAGTTGTCTTGCACTCTTTAAAACATTTATCTGTAATGAGTAATGAATACTGCTATAAATATCAAATAACGTAAGTGATGACACAGCAGCAAAATTTCCCTTTCAAAAACCGTAAAAAGAGTGACCTTCTCTATCGTGCATGAGCAAAACTTTCACCCGCATAGTTGAAGTGAATAACCTTGGCACAAAACAGAGCTTTTCATGAAATATTTAAAAGAATTTTGTAAGAGCATGATTTTTAAGTTAATGCTTTCAAACTTAACACATCGATTGCAAACAATGGTAATTTTTAAACAAGAAATGAAACAAAAATAATGCTAAAATATTTCTTGCCAAAAAGAAAAAAAAACGAAAAACACAATTTCTTTTTTTTAAAAAAAAAAACGTAATTTGTAAACAATTTTTTCAATCTTTGTACAGATTACGGATAATATCATTCTACACACGAAAAAAAAAGTTTTGTGAGATTATTTTTATAAATAAAAAGTTATTAAGTATTTAAATAAAATTTTGAGTATTTTTTGAAAAATTGTAAAGAAAAAGTTTTTGATATTTTCTTTTTTAAATGACTGATTCTAAAAGAGAAAAGCATGAACTTTTTAGAGTAAAATATCATTTCATTAACGCGAAAGAAAATGCAAGCGAGACGATTTAGAAATCATTTTCATAAAAACGTATAAATTTTGACTCATTTTAGAAAAAATCGTAAAAAATAGAAAATATCATTACTTTGTAAAATAAATTATACCGTATCGTGGTGAAGTAAATGATCTCTCCGATCCTGTAATTATTTTTTTGTCTGAGTCTCATAAAAAAAAATTAGATCGTGTTTTAAAAACGTCTGAAAAAAAAAGGTCAAAAATTTGGAGCTTCGGCACCTTGCGGGGAAAAATGGCAATAATTATACGTTTTGTAGTTTTTAATTAATATCTTTTTAACCAATTGCAATATCGAAATATAAATGGTCAAAACGGATTCCTCGGATCATTCCCGATCTTTTGGTACCTTCGGCGAATTTCTGCGTCGTGCGGTTCGTGAGGAGATACACCTAGTTGAACAGTCGTATACGTTTGTTTACCTTCGAATTTTAATAGTGTAGATAGGTCATTAACTCCAAAATTAATTTCACGAAGAATTTTCAAATAATGTAAAGGACTGCTGCTGCAAGTAAAATTGAAGTGTGCTTCAATGCCCTTAATACTATATAAAAATTTAAACAATGAGAAACCATCTCAGGTAATCGTCATTTCAAAATTATATGATACATAGCAAATATCTGAAAGAGTACTTGGAATGTATTATTAATTAAATATTTTAAATTAATATACATAAAAAGAGTGAACACATTCCACAAGCTCATTTGTACTGCAATTGTAAACCTTTAACTAACACCGGCATATATATATCCATCTTCCTCAACTGATGCTTTAAGTGCCCCATATATGGATATACATCTTTCTGAAATATGATTCTTTTATTTGTGCTACTACCAGCAAAACTATTCCTAAGTGTTTGGAAAGCTATAAAATGACCTTGACAGTAATTGGGAAATATTTCCTTATTTCAGAGAAAAATATGTTTAATTGTGCCTTTTCTTTTCTCCCCATACACCACAAACATGCATTTGAGTGAAAAATGGTGGCACTGGGAAGCAAACTGCATAGCTTTTAAATGGCAGTTAAGGGGCTAAGCAATATTTAAACTAGTAATGAAAAACATTCTCCATTAAATGAGTGATTTTTTTTTTTTTTTTTTGAATTTGTTCTGCTCATGGTGCAAAATTCCACATTTCCATTATATATATATGCATGTGTGTGTGAGTCAAATCTTTTTATTTTAGAGGTTTATTTTTACTTTTGTACACCAGTTTATTAACAAACTTCTTACCTCTTATAAGTTCATTAAGAAATATATGGTGAGCAGTACGGTCAATCAAACTCTTTCCATCCATCTCGGGATCTTTATCACTAATAATTTCTGAAATAGATTCATAATTACAATTCATTATAGTTATGAAGATAAAACTCTTGATGAAGTAAAAAAATACCATTAAGTTCAAAACTAAATAAATTTGCAAGATGAAAGATAAAATGAGCATGAATGAGAAAAAATATATTAGAACAGCGATACTCAACCTGCGGCCCACCGAGCCTTTTTAAGTGGCCTGGTGATGACCCACTGCTCTGAGAAATTCTTTTATTTAAGACAATGTATTATAAAATTGGTGGGAAATTATTTTACAAGAAATCAAATATATCAATTTTGCATTTTTGTTGTCAATGTTGTAGGCCTGCGAATTGATATTCTTTTTTCTATTTGTAACGGTTATGGTTAGTAATAACACACAACAGTGGATTATCCACAATTTTATGGGTGGAACTAATTTTGTGTGAAAACAATCATTCATACCTTGCAAGCGAAAAATATTCAAATGCTTTGAAGTTTGACTGTTTTGTAGTGAAAAACAAACATGGATTAGTACTTGTTTGATTTGTTAGGAAAGTGTTGTATTTAAAAATACCAAAACACAGGAATTATTTAATGACATTTTTCCTCTTTCAAGAGGTGATAAAAAGGCTTTATTGAGTATTCTTTGTAACAGCAACAAAGTGTTTCGTCAGTGGTAATGTCACAGTAGTAACAAAGACATCCTAAGAAATTTGTTATATTATTGGTAATCATATGAAACCGTTTACTGATGTAAAAATTGTGAAGGAGTGTTTCTGAAATTATTTTAATTTAGTGTTAGTGACAAAAATAAAAAATAATAATTAAAAAAAGCAAAACAGGAGTTATAATATTTCGATCAATTTTCCATATTTTAAATTTCCAATGTTATCTTGGTCTTAAGCATTTCATTCCCCCTCCTGCTTAATCTCATGTTGTGGCCCATGTGAAATGGCTGACATATGTATACAGCCCAGCAGAAAAAAAGGTTGAGTATCCCTGTATTAGATGATCAATAATTACAAAAGTAATAAAAGAACTGAAATGTTGGCTCAGTAAATAGCACACATAAAACCCCATGAGACAGATATGCAATTAAAAGTGTCTAAATTATATTTATCACAATAAATTGCTTTGCATTAAAAAAAATTAAAATTTCAACAAAAGGAAAGTTTAGGTAAGTGATGCCTACATTTTGGAATGATAAAATAATTTTACATTTGTATGTCTAATAAAATATCTTTGATTAATTGTTTAATGTTTCAATTCAAAGCTACACAAGCGCTAAATAAAACATGTAAAAGATTGTTATCAAAATCAAACTAACAATTGAATATATATATATATATAATACCGGCAAAGTATAAAATACCGGCATTGTATAGAATGCCGGAAGTTTTTAAGCAAAGTATAAAATATGAGAATTATTTCATACTTTACCTAGGCATTCTAAAGAATAACCAATGCTTTTTAGGAAAAGTATGAAATAAGCTCATGATAAGGCTATTATATCAATGACATACTTTTCTAAAAGATACAAATACTAGTCTGACAAAATAATGAGTTACATTAAAAAATTATTCAAAATACATAAAGGAAAAAGAAAGTTGTACCAAACAAAATTTATGTCTTTCTTTTATTAAGGGAAACAAAATTTTCAAATAAAAAAAATAAGAACTTAAAATTAACATACTTATTGCAGCATGGTAGGCTTGAATGGCATTTTGAATTACATTTCCTTACATTTTTCACTCAAAGACCATTCTTATTTTGCTACTTTGTTTTTCACATACATTTAATGAATCCTTCGTCACTTCAACTGAACTGAGCAATTACAACTGGCAGAAGAGGAATTTCGCGTTTAGGAATATTTTTAATTCTAAGCAAGTTCTTAGGGTATCGCATATACTCGTTTTAAAATTCCTTCAGAAGTTCCAAGTCGGTATAAACCATCATTTTTCCTACTCATTACAAGCATTAATATATATAGGCATTCAGAAAAAAATTACAAATTTCACAACAATGTTTTTTTTAAAAATAATTTTCTGCTTTTTCAGGCAAGATTCACAAAGGTGGATGTACAGTTCAATAACATCACATGTAAAGTTTTTTTTATTTGGTTGAAAGTTCTTTCACAGAATTCTCTCAGGTCCCCCTTATCAAATAGCTGAATGAGCTTCATGAAGTAAAATAAGTCAGAATCTGTACGTAATACAGTATAGAAGTACTTCCCAACCTTTTTATCTATGCAGACCGGTCAACGTTTGATAATTTTACCGCAGCCCACTGAGTGTGGGATGTTGATTGTTCATAATTTAAATTGTTTTGATTTAATAATTTAATCGTATTTAAACATTCCTTCAGAATAAAATTCAATTACTCCAAAAAATGAATATAAAGTGATTTCCCTGGAAAGTCACACAAACACTAGAGAAATATACCCCAGTAAATAAAATTGAAATAATTTAATGCACCTTGAGTGGCCCAATACCATTTGATCCCCGGACTGGGGGTTGGGAACCACTGCTGCTTCTTACTAATGCCTTCTTCAACAGGTTACATGAGTTTACTTTTATTTTCCACAAACATCACATCATAGCTATTAAGCAACCAATAGTCTCTGGGTTCCTTTTTAGTAGGCCTTTGGGCTTTTTATACATCAGTTATTCACTTTTAGTAAGTAGTTACAATTAAAAAAATATTGAGCCTGAGACACATGTTCAAAGTCTTGTGCCTTGCCACGCAATATTTGAAATGAATCAGAGATGTACTTCATACTTTGCTGGTTTCTTATTAGGCATTCTTTAGAATGCCTAGGCAATGTGTGAAATAAGAATCATTTCATACATTGCCGGCTAGTCGTAGGCATTCTATAGAATTCCGCATTTCATACTTTGCCAGTATCATATATAATTATTAAAAAATAATATCACAATAAAATGAGTAGAAGATAACATATTCCGAGTAAATTTCCTAACTCGATGTAATAGTATTTTTTCCAATCAACAGAGAAGTTAAGTTTGAAATCCACAGTAGTTTTTAACTGTTTGAGTGGGGCAAAGTGCTATTGCACTTTGCTTGTTGTATGCCAAAAATGCAGAGAAGTGTGATCGTGCTTTTCTTGTTTTGTACCGAAAATAACTACGCATTTCATTCCATATCTTTAGCATAAAAATAAGAAAATTCTTCAGCACTCAAACGGTTAAGAATTACTAGTGCTTTTTAAATATAAAGTTCAAACTTTCAATAATTATAAGCAATTAAATAACACAAAAGTAAAATAAGCTAATTATTCTCTCTCTGATACATTTACTACATTAATGACTATTTTAATGTTTTACAGCATTTTACCTTTTTTCTTTTATTTAAAGGAAATAGAAAAAGCAAAAGATTTTCCCAATTCATCTCATAAATGAATTAAAGCATTATTTCATACAAAATACTACAATTTTCTTTTTATTTGGATTTTAAATATTACAAAAATTATAGAATTTTATATAGAGTGAAGATAAAAAAATAAATTATCCATATGTTACACTATAACAATGCAAAAATAATCTGAAATTGATATTCATAAATAAATTAAAAAAACAACTGTTATTTGTATAGTGTCATATCTTATAATTACCCCTCAATACTTAAACAACTATTTTAAATATTTTATTATTTTTATCCATTAAATTAATAAAAATTAATATGCTGTTTTTTAACTGGAATTTCTTAAATATATTCATCCACTATTTAATTAAAATTTCTTTCAATGTTTCATTCATTTGTTTTTTAATTATACTTTTTTAAGAAAACAACATTGGGCCCTCTACGGTTAGGGTCAAAATAAGAGTCAAAGATGTTATATATTAAAATAGGTTAAAGCATCACATGTAAGTATTAAATACATTAACTTGAAATAACTTGAAAATACAAGCAACTTCTGTGAAGGAATAATGTCTTTTTAATTGCTATAGCTTTTTTAACAAAACTTTTTATTTTGAAGTTTAGAGACTTTTGCTTTAGTATCAAATTATGTTGTGTAGACCCTTTTTCTTTAAATAGTATTTGTAGTAGTATAAATAGTATAGTGTAGTTAAACTTCACACTTTCCATCAATTAGTAAATGATGCAATATAGTATTTTGTTCATATGTTATTACATAAAACAATAAATCTACAACTATTATAAAATATATATTTCCTTCCATTTAATGCTTAAAATTATTTTAAAATATACATGATGGCTAAAATACAATTTTTCAAAATTTCAACTTACTAAAATTCCCCAATACAGAGGAGCTACTGATAAATCGCCCATGACGAAGTACACGGCAGGCTGAAAAGTATTTATGATTTAAAAATCATTAATAAAAGCGAAATTTAACACAGTAATAAATTATGTCAGACTTAAAAAACAGTAAATAATGATAAAAAAAACTAAGTTCACAACTATTTTTAATATTCATTTATTTTCATATTTACTTTTAGCACTGTAATTCTGAAGTATCTCAAATTTTATTGTAAATTTACAAGATTTCCAATGCTGATATTTCTAAGATGCATAATAAAAAAGTAAAGATGGTATTCACATATTATATCATTGACCAATTTTGTCAAAACAAGAGACCGCCAAATATTGCCATAGCATACGCAAACAATATTGTGTTTGTACATGAGTGGGAACAGTTCCCCATTAGTAACTGCATATCGCAGCATTTGGCAATGTCATTTCATTCGACAAAATTGGTCAAAGGTATAAAAGGAAACTTACAGGATTTTTCATTAGCACCAATAGTTTAAAAGAAACTAAGATCATACAAAATAAAAACAAATGTATGGAATAAAAACTGGTACTTTGTATAAAATAAAAATATATTAAGAAATTACATCAATGCATCTAGAAATACTTAAAATATACATCAAAAAATCTTTATCTATAAATTGATCCCCCAAAGGGCTAAAAAAATGTTGGCCAACATGAAGATTTATTATATGATAAAGTTTTAAAAATTGTATTTGAAATTGTTAACAGAAACACACAGTAAAATCACATATACCATATCATTCAATATTGATGCACGTACCAGCTTTTCATGACCACGCCAGTCATTCCAAAAAGACAAGGTAAATCATTTTTGGGAAGCCCAGTGGCAGAGTGATTAGTGCATTGTGCTTCCATACAACAGGTACAAGGTTTAAAGCCCGGGCTGGGCAAGGTTGACTCAGCCTTTCATCCCTTCAGTGGGTCGATAAATAAGTACCAAGCTTGCTTGGGAACTTAACCCTGAAGGTTTTGCATCAAACTGACCACCTGAGTGGAACATCTGCTCATGCACCTCAGGGCTCAAGGTCATGTATACTGAGTTGGGCACAGTAGGCCTTGGCCCTCATGGGCTGTTGTGCCACTGAGTTAAGTTAAATCATTGGTGGTCTGATTTGTATTCATATTACATAGGTAAGAGAGAAAAGCAGCTCTCCAAATTCAGCAGTACTACTAAACATCATTTGAAATTTCAACGCAAGAACAAATATATTGTGTATCAAATGTAATGTTTTGGAGTAATTGACCATAAGTCACACTGTTTTTTCCTTCTTGCCAGATTCAATAATATGATTTTACATTTACATAAAAATGGGTAAAAAGCTGTTTTTTAAAAAAAATACTTGGTGCTTGTTTATTACCACAACAATCTCAGGCATCCCAATGCTAAGAAATGAACAAAACCCTAGTAGTTAATGCCATTGTGTCACATAACACTCATACTTGATTTGCAGTTATCTTTTGACCAATACCATACCCTATTGTTTGTGTTTTTGTATCTTTTTCACATCTTAATCTGAATTTCTAAAAATGAAGTAGTGGAATTTGTCAACAAGGATACAAAATTAAAAATGCTTGAATATTACAACAGTTTACCAAAAAAAAAAAAAAAATGCAAATATTCAGATTCACATACCATGAAATATATTTCAAAAACAAACATTTTGGCATTAAAATGTTGAAAACAGAAAACACATCTGGCATTGAAATGGAAATTACTAGTTTCACCAAATTATAACTAAAAATCACACAGAGAACAATATGAAATTGTTGTAGTTTGTGATATTTCGTCTTTAACTAATAGCAACATTTGATGATTTATCACTTGCACCTTATTAACAAAAAATTACTAAAGCCTGCCTTCAATTTTAATACGTAAATTTTCAGTCCTAGGAGAGCCCACACCTTTGGCGTGAATTATTTTGGGTTGGCGATAATTGTGCCATCTTGGTAACCCTACTTTGATACACTAGATAAGGTAAACCTATTTCTGTAATTTCGTATTTTGTCGGCGGGCATTTCGAATTTCATTTTGTTTTGGGGAACCGGGCTGGAATGGTTACGTGGTTGCTTAGAATTTTTTACTTTGTTAAATGCAAAAGATTAGATAGAATTGATTGAATAGTGCATGAAGGAAGGATTTATTGCTTAGAGTTATGAATGTCCAAAATGTAACGATCGGCATGCTGTAACATGGTCGACAATAAAACACTTTTTTTGAAATTGCACCAGCCACGCCGAAGGTATGTTCGACCATTACCTTGCAGAATAAAAATGGTGGCGCTCACACGATCATTCACTTAGCGATGAGACCAAGACTTTTTTAAAATCTGTCGTTACGCTGTACCCTCCACTCAGAAAAGATCAGCAGTAAAAAAAGTAAGTGCTGTTTTTATATTTTTTTAAATTTTAAATGCTTAATTTCTGTATTGTTTACAAATATTTTCATTACGCATCCACCTTATCTCTCTGTATTCACTTGCCGCCACTGTCGGTTTCGCTTGGCGCCATCTCGTTCTGGATTGGTGCTTTTTTCGTTTTGTCGCCAAGAGTGTGGGCTCTCCTAGGATTTTACCGTAAAATTTAAAGGAATAATCAATATGTATTGCATATTGATTAGGAAACAATTTAAGATTTATAATCATCTGATACAATCAAACATGAAAAGTATTTTACAATAATAAAGAATTGATTAATAACACTTCCTTCAATAATTTTTGTTTCTTTATTAGGAAGCAGAAGGCAATCATAATTGTAATTGAATACACAAATTGTCATGCAAAACTTTTCAGTTGTGCAAATGTATATAAATAATCAAGTTAAAAACAAAAGTTTTAACAAATTGCACAAAGAAATACTTTTAAATATACTCTGATAAAATTGAAAAACTCTTTGCACTGTCAAGAATTATTTTTAAGACATCTTTACAAGTTTAAAGCTCCACCAAAAGAATGGACTTTAATAATTAACAGTTCATTTAATTTCTAAATTCAACAAACAACATCAATGTAGCAAGGAGTTTATAAAAATAAATTATTTTCTTCACCAAAATACTTGTAAAATTTCGCATCGAAATTTATCATTTCTTTTCTGTAAATAATTTTAAAGCAGCGATATTATTTTAAGACGAAAAATATAATATTATGAAGTTAAAAAATATATGATTACAAAAGTTAAAAACTAGAGGTCAAACTGATACATTCGTTCATAAATAAAAATATATACGAGGAAAGAAAAAGAAAAAATATGATATAAAATAGGAAGATATTTCTATTTATAAAAGTAATAAAAATATTATTGCATCAGAATAATACCATCATAGCCACTTTTCCTTAAACTGTTTGCTAAAAAAGCCATGTTTCTCGGCAATGTTTTGAAAAGTTTAAACATCAACAGAATTAATTGATTATGGTCGTTTCCATCGTAATCGAAATATGAGAGGGCTGATTGATTGTTTCCTTAAAAAGGTAACAAGTATTTTCTAGGGGAGAAATACTCTTCTGAAGAATTATTTTACGTTTCCCAGTAACAGAAGAATAACCTTTTCAAGTTTTATATGGGTTAAATGTGCAAATATCTAAAACATTTATCTAAAATTCCCATTAAGTTAAACTCAGTGGTGTAACAGCCCATGAGGGCCAAGGCCTACTGTGCCCATCTCACAGTACACGTGAACATTGGGCACTGAGGTGCATTGGCAAAGGTTCCTATCAGGTGGTCCGTCTGAAGCGACACCCCCAGGGTTTAGTCCCCAAGCAAGCTTGTCACTCATTTATCGACCCACTGAAGGGATGAAAAGTTGAGTCGTGACCTTGCCCAGCTCGAGGGTAAAACCCCGGGACTGTGGTGTGGAAGCGCGGTCACAGGACCTCATATAGTATGATAACCACTGAAATTAATGGCAAACGGTATGGTTTTCATTATACATAGAGATTAAGTAATGAAATATGATGAATTTTTTTTTT
>BMAV01019588.1:0-18677 GCA_019973955.1 Trichonephila inaurata madagascariensis
ACCCTTTTAAAAATTTTATAATATTTCAATTACAGTTACGGAAAAATTCTGTTTCAATGCAATGAATCTTTCAGTACGTAAATTTTCTTTTAGGAACATATACTTCACTTCATTGATAGTTGTCTGTTTTGAACAATCTTAAAATGTATTTTCGTGGCCATGTTCATTTTAACTTTCTGCTAGACGCTTTTTCTCTTTCAAATTTAATATATTATAACCAGCGATTGAAATGTAATAATTGAGATTTTTATGCCGCATTTTTAATTGGTTGATACGAATATTTCTCCTTGGAAAGCGTAATTACATAACCTTCAAGCCACACATCATTTTTAAGAACCATCTTCAAATAATAATTTTTTTTGTTTCCATCAAGTGCAAACGACCTTTTGTGTATATATATAAAGAAGGTACACATATATATATTTATGATGCGTATATGTGAATCATAAATTAATTTATTTAGTGGATTTGCTATATAGAAGTAGGGAAATCATTTTGAATATATGTGATTCAAAAGTAAGTGCAAAAATAATTCCTATTTTCTTAGGTACATATTTTAGTTTTTTTTTAAAAAATTATTTCCATTTAATTTATGGGAAAGATTAGCCAGAGAAAGTCGGAAGCTGCTCTCATAATCTTTTAATCATTATATCAACATAAGGCTTTGTCGACTTAATGTCTGCTGGTTTACTATCCATCAATTATGAATTAGCTCCGCTAGAGTAGAATTTAAACTAATGCCTCAGAGTAACCTCACCCTATTTATCTCTATCCATTGAACCATCATGATAACGGTTGCGTTTACGTTGACATTTGAGTCAGATACCATTCTTGTAGAAATGTGTAACGAATTGGGCCCGAATGTTAGGTTTTCAAATAAGGAAATATAAATCGAAATATATTTATCCACATTCCATTCAATCTAGTTCAAATCAGAATAATTAATGAAGCGAAATCAAAATTTATTTAGTCTCTAAATTGAATTTTTTCATGCTTTTTCGTGACGTTAATGATGCTTATTATTCGTCATTATCTGAACTTGTGTGCTGGTGCTTATAAGAAGTTTTATTTAGAAAACATATTTTTCGTCTTTGAATGCATATTTAGATTCATCGGTTACAAGAAATTAAATCTCGTCCAAGTAACTCTTCTGTGCAGAAAACCTATTCCTAGTTGGTTTTTATAAAACTTTTCAAGAATAAAATAAATCTTTGTAACATTCTTTCATGATGTTTTAATATCGGTTTTAAGACTAGTGAGAATCAAGTCAAGACTGTAAAGTAACAGTATAGACATAGAACATTTTTGCCAGTTGATTGTTTGTTGTTTACGTTGGCCTGAAAAACATCTCGAGGGCCGTGATAATAGTTTAAAAGACACGATTTCTGTTAGATGTTTTATCAATTTTTTCAATCAGTAACAATTTTTTCAAACACACACAAGTGGGATAGTTAATTAACAATTCTTATTATCAAATCTGGAAATAATTCTAATGTTTTCAGTACAATCCTTAACTTTTTTAAAACAAAACAAAATGTAATTTAAATTAATTTATGTACACACACACAAAGCATTTATATTCCTTTTTTGTTTAATAAGTTCTTATTTTGTTTTTTATCAAAAAGAAACTGCAGTTTAGAATTGATATTTATAACATATAATTATGCAATGTGGTTTGCGTGTTTTTAGTTAAATATTGGGTATAAAGAAAATTTTGATTTTTATAAGCTGCCGATTCTTAATAAGAAATCCGATCCGAGTGGAAGCGGTTAAAACAGTTAGATTAGTATACTGTGGAAGATTCACACACATTTTTTTTGCATTATAGTCAGTTTTTTAAACTTGTAAATCTGTCAACATGAGTGAAGAAAAAGTGAGCTAAGATATTGTACGTTGTTTGAGTTCCAAAAGGAGATTAACGCGATGGTGGCAAAAATAATCTTGTGTGACGTGTTTGGAGAGGAAGCAGTAACAGCTCGAACATGCCAAAGATGGTTTGTAAATTTTTGCTTGATTGAATTTTCTTTGAAAGATCAATTCGGATCAGGAAGATCATCAGTTGTCAGTGACGAAGAGCTGCGCAGTATAATCAGGACAAATCACACGTTAACTTCCACAGAAGTAGGCTTCAAGCGTGGAATTTATCAGACTACTGCTTTGGATCACAATAAAAGGCTTTGCTTCATGTCCAAACTCTCTGTTTGGGTGTCACACGAATTAAGCGAAAAAAATTTCATGGACAGAATTTCAATATGTTCTTCAAGTCTTTCTCGTCACAAAAGGGAATTGTTTTTGGACCACTTGATGACTGGAGATGAAAAGTGGAAAGTGTATAAACACGTGGTTATAAAATAGTATATGTTTACAAAGGGGAGACACCACCGTCCCTATTAAAAGCTGTGCATCAGAAGAAGGTTACATTGTATTTTTGTTGGGACCGCAAAGAGGTATAGTGCAGAAGGTGTTGCTGAAAGAAAATTAAGTGGTCAATGCTGATCCTTATTGTTTGCAATTTGATATTTTCATTAAAGAAATTCAACATAAATGTCTACATTTGGCCAACAGAAAGGGTGTGAATCTTCATTACGACAGCAAGAGAACACATGTGGGAAAAAACATCGCATAAAAAATTTCAGAGTTAGATTAGGAAACTCTACCTCACAGCCAGTATATACTCCTGATATTGCACCATCTGACTATCATCTTTTCAAGTCGCTGCAAAACATTCTCGATGGAAATGAATATATATATATATATTATGAATGTGTCCAATTGGCAGCGGAAGAATACTTTGTTTCCAAAAAAGGAGGAATTATTTTCAGGGGGTTAGACAAGCTGCCAGAACGCAGGCAGATAGTTGTAAATAAGAAAAATCAATATATTTTCGATTAAATTTTAAATAAAAAGTGAAAAACCCTTTTTGTTTTTCCTTAAAAAAAACGACAGAACATTCCCTTACACGCAATATAATAGTGGAATGAACAATTCCCACCATTCATAAATTTGGCTGGTGTGTAAAGTGTTACTAAATCCCTCAACAGCAGCACTTTTATAAAAAATAATAAATATTCCTTTGGATCACTTAAAAGCGTAAAATAAGTAAAATAACTAAGAAACAAAAAAAAACAAGAATTCAAGTCCTAAGTTGCGTATTTTTTAAGAACGTATGACAGATTTATGGGATATCCGTGATTGATTTACCGGATAACAAAATTAAACTTAAACGTAACTTTTTACAAAGAAAAACAAATAATTGATTTCTATATAATTTTTAAATCAAGAAATTTTATCTGTCCTAGTTTTTTCGAAGGGCAACAAAGAATTTGTTTGTTTTTAGACAAAATGACCTTAAAGTGAGGAAGCAAAGTATATATGGTATCTTGTTATGGGAAGCAAAATCACCGAAAACAGTTCAGAGGGTGATTCCGATATGAATTAAGGAACCTTTACCAACGAAATAGTCAATTAAAAGATGGCTAAAACAGTTTCGAGAAACCGGATATGTTTTGCATAAAGAAGGTGTAGGTAAGTCAAGCGTCAATGGTGAAGATATTTCTGCTGTTTGTGATATGTTAGCTCGCTTTTCCAGTAAATCCATTCACCGTGACAGTATGTAAAAAAAATTCAGTCAACTGCTCAAAAAGTTATTCCTGGATTCTTAAAACTGACTTCAAATTTAACAAAAAATTAAGCCTAGTGATCTAGTACGAAATTTTCTGAAGACATTTTTGACCCCATAAAAACTGATTTCTGAAATACGCATTCAATGACTAATCAACATTTTATGTTTCTGTAGAGGTTAATCAAAATTACAAGAATTAAGAGTCAAATCTTCCCCACCCCCAGTGTGTGAGGCAGGGGTGGGTAACTAGCGGCCCGCAAAGACAATCAGTAAACCCAATAGACAGAATATGTTCTTTATACTTGGTCAATACTTGTGAGTCGGGGTTTTTGTGTGAAGTTCAACAAGAGTAAATATAAATGCGAGTTGGCTGAGATGAATTTCAACAAGCAAGCGCTTTCTCTTTATTTAAAAGGATAGGATCCATTTGTCTCCTTAAGGTATCCGACTACGTTCGAAACCGTGATTTTGCAAAAGCGTATAAATGGATAATATTTATGATATTTAGTGTCACTTAGATTAGAAAATGTATATAAAATTGTTTTAGGAATATTATTACAATAAAAAATTATTTAAGTACACTATTTTGACAAAAAAAGAACATAGAATGACCCATTTTCAAAAGATTCTCCTTTTGTGAAAAATGCTTCTATTAAAATAATATTTTGCCTGTATATAGTTCAGACCTGTGTACAGAGGTCCAACTAGAATTTTTGAAATGTATAACTTAGAAGTGGGTTTATCCATATTTTACGACAACAGAGGGGAGAAATTTTAAGGAAAAAACACCGATAATTATTTCAATTGGTTGTAACTGAAAATAAGGTGAATTTTTCAAAAAAAAAAAAAATAGTTTAAACTCTCTGGAGAAGTCTTTACTTTATATAGCACACACACACACACAAAATATTATTATTTTAGAAGCATTTTTTATAAAAGGAGAACACTTTGAAAAAAAGGTTACTCTAAGTTAATTTTTTGCCAAAATATTGTATTTAAATATATTTTTTTTGTCAAAATGTCCTAAAAATAATTTTATACATGTATTCTAATCTAAGTGATACTAAATATCCTGAAAATTATCCATTTATACGCTTTTTTAAAATCACGGTTCCGAACGTAGTCGGATGCCTTAAACTGATTCTAAAATTAAATGTACTTGCAGCTATAGATGATATGAAATTAGCACAGTAAATAAATTGAAAAAACCGCTACTATTTTATTTAATATCTATTGATTTTTTTCGTACCTCTTCTGAGCTACAAAGTTAACTAATGAATGCAATCGTTTTAAAAAGGTGCGGCCCTCCACTATCTTCCGTTTCCATAAAATATTTTCCCAAAATATTTCCACAAAATATTCCACTCCACCAAAATATTTGCCAAAACTAGGTGTAAGGGAATTTAAATGATGAATCTTTAAAATTAGGGACGTACTATATCATAAAAAAGTAATTCAGTCCATCTTTATCTTGGCGTATTCAATTTATTCGAGCACAACTTTTTATTTATTGAAAATGAACACTACAGATAAAACTCCAGTTACAGAGTGTCTGACAAAAAAGCGAACATCAAGAACCACAAAGTCCCATCGAGCACAATAGAAGATATGTAAACAGTTAAGAAAATACTTATTTAGGATAAAATATTATAAACACAACACAAAAACAACACACTAAAACTATTAAAAATATTGAGAATAAAAATTAATACACATTAAGAGTTCGAAAGCTGTAAGACTATACATTCAAAAACATCAAAAACATCAAAATCTTCAGAAAATCTGTTAAAAAATTTACAAAACTTATACAATGAGAATTGTCTATATAATTGAATCTTGATAGCCTATCCTCTCAAATAAGGAATAGTTTCTCAAACCTCTCACCACCGATTTTATTTTTGTAGTATTGGTCCCAAATAAGGCTGCAATATTCAGGATTCGATAGAACAGGAAAATGGAAGCCTTCAAAGCAAGCTCTGTAGAAAATTTCTAGTTTTGAGTTTGAGAAATCCAAGTTTTTTATGTGCTTTAGAAAGCAAGCCATCGATATGTTATATAAAATTAAATTTTGTGTTAGAAGAAACCCCGGGGTCAGTAAAAGAGTTTGAACGAAATAAGGATATATTATTGCTTAGATAGTAATGAAATACACGTTGCATTTCAGAAAATAGCTAAGAAAGCTACATTTTCCCAACATTTAAAGTTAACTTTTTATCCTTGCACCAATGAAACAAATTATCCAGTTAATTTTGTAAAAATGGGTATTAGATCGTACCAACCGAAACATCTATAAGTCATTAGCAAATAAAAGATACTCGAGTAATAAAAGTTCTCAACTTCATGGGGCTCCTTGTCATAGGACTAAACATGTGCATGATTTCTTTGAGAAACACTCATAAATCGCTGGATTGGTAGAAATGGACAAATTTCACCGCCCTTCCGTTTTCCAGACTTCATATCACTCCAATATTTTTTTTCTTTTATGGATGCCTCACGATCCGAGATTCTGCTGCAGTTTCGAAGCATCGAAGTATTAAGAAAACGAACAGAAACATATCCGTCAAAGCTTAAAATGTCTGTAGGAAAATTGAGAATGGACTTGAATTATTCATAGTAAAGTGCATTAATATAAAATTGTTGGAAGTGCTAAATAAAATTTAATGAGTCCTTTTCCCTCATATATATTTTTTTCTCAAATATTTGAATCATGTCTTATGGACATCCTGTTCTATATCAGGAAATATATATATATATATATATATAAGTAGTTATAAACTTAAGTCAAGCGTTTCTCAAACTGTGGGGCGTGCCCCACTAGGGGGGCGTGATAACTTTAAGACGGAGGCGCGAGTATATTGAAAAGTCTAAAACACAAAAGATTATTTAAAAAAAATTATTAATTTACTGAAAGTAAACAAAAAAAAACTTTCTGCCATAATAAAAAGTAAAATACACATTTACACTGATATAACACATTTATATAAATGTATCAGTACTGCACAATGTATTTTATAATTAATTTAACAATACTAAGTTAAGAGCAAGTTTAATAATCACCAGTGACCCCACGGGCTTCTTATATATAAAATTATGTTCAAAAATTAACAATTATCTTAATAATTTGTACTGTTTACAATTTTTTTTAACTCCCGGGTTTAAAAAGTTACTGATTCGTTTCCCCAACCCATGCAATTGTTTTAAAAGGGGGAAAAACAAAAAAATAAGCAAATACCTGAAATAAATAAATCCTTATCCCAAAATTTTTTTTGTTGCTTTCCAAAGACTTCGGAATAATTTTATAAATACCAATGCACAGAAACGATCGTACTTTGGAACGACGTATACATATGTCTAAGATAATTAACGTTTTAACTGTGCGAAACGTATATATACGCCAATGACACTTAACAGGTTAAAATCGTATTGTAGCTTTAGCATCAAAGTATAATATTATTGAATTCGAAACTTTGTTATTGTATGGAAGGGGGCGATGGAAATTCTGATTGAATATTGGGTCACAAATGTTAAAAGTTTGAGAAGCATTGACTTAAGTATAACCAGTCAAGAAAGTAAGGAATATTAGCTACAGTAGTACAATAACAAACTCTTGCTTTGGGGATCAATATTCGGTTTAAGCAAGTTTGTGACTAGTCAACCTTCACCTGTAATTGGTCTATACCTATTATTTGAAAAAGAGAAAGGAAAAATATTACAGCAACGTAGTTAATACTAAATAAAATACACAATTTAATAGATTACTTATTTTTAAGGTTTAAAAAAATCGTTTAATAAAACTAGAAGATGATAAAACTTACCTCACGTGAGCATAGCATCAGGTTAATGTTTCCCGCCAAACACAAAAGCAGTATTCGTAGTACCGCATAAAAGTAAAATTAGTAAATTATGATAAAATAAAAATAAGTCTGTTATTAACCTTAAATATTGATATAAAATTTATTGAAAAATAAAAGAACTTTCTAAGCATACAGAATGATACTAAAATAAAATAAAGTATTGTTAATTTCATAAAACATGCAGCTACATCTTTTTAGCTATATAATTGGTTTAAAATAATATGAGTAACTATATAATTGATTTAAAATAAATAAATAAAGATAAAATAAAATAAAAACCATCCACCCACTTAATGCAAATTTATTATTGGGATTTCACTGAGAATTATTAGAAAAATAACTGTAAAGAAAATTAACAGGATATCTATGTTCACAATATTTTGTTTTGGGGGATTTTAAAAAACCTTTAACTAATCAAAGGGGTTTACCAAAAAATTGAGTTTAGTTTTACTTAGAAAAAAGAGAATTAAAGGTGGAAATATAAACCTTACTTTTTTACGACTGATGTGAGCTCTAAATCTTCTTTGTTTTTTTAGCTGTCCCCAAGTTTTTTTAAAAAATCTTTTCCCCTACCCTTTTTTGGAAAATTTAGTTTTTCAAAAAAAAATCTATTTCATTTTTTTTAAAAGGGAGGGGACAGAAGGAAGAAATGGAACGGAATGTCTATCAAATTTTTTATGATTTAACCATATAAAAAGTATTTATCTCTGAAGAAACATTGCTTTTGGGTATTTTGTTAAGATGGTTTTGTAAATCTAACGTCTTGATATAAATTTCCTGTATCGATAGCTTTTGAACTGTATTAACACGTCATAATGTATCATGCAAGGATTTTTTTAAAATTTATTTTTGTGTAAAATGTGCTCAGCTACAGGAATTTTTATATTTAATGCAACTGAATGTGTGATTATTATGATTGATTTCATGTTTTGGGTCTAAATATACGTATTAACTGCCTGTTTATTAGCCCCATCCTTAAAAACAACAGGAGGATTATATGGGAAGATTGTCATCTCAATTTTAAACCAAGGTCTAGTGACCAGGTCAACAAAGTACTCCATTCTCCTTATTCAATGATTCTTAATTTCGTAATATTTTTTTCGTGTGTGTGTTTTTCCACTTGGTAGGGTATCTAAATTCCAAGAAATGTTTTGATGGTCGATGATCAGTTAGCGCCAAAGATGAAGTCTCAACTGGTAACGTTATAATACTTTGCAACCAACTAAAAAAATAAGCCGTGTAGGTAGAAATTCACAGTCATAAACTTGTTACAGCACACATTCCAAGTACCATGCTAAATAAAAGCTGCATTTTTCCACTATTTTTTTCGTTTAATATAACTTTATAAGATATATAATATAATACGATTATTAATTAAGATATATAATATAATACGATTATTTTTTTTTTCATTTCTCAGTCGGTTGAGGTTGAAAACATAACAAATTATATGAACTTATTTTAACGTGAAATTGAAATAATTTATCGTTACGTGTCAGTGTTTAATGAAGACTCAAAATAATTCCAGGCTGTTGTAACAAATTGATAACAAAATACAGTTCTAAGATCCATACAAAAAAACTTTTAAGGGGGTCACCTCACGAAAATCCGGGTGAAAACCGATTTTTCAATTTTGATTGAAAAATAAAATCCCACTCTTTTTCTTTCTAATGCAATTTAAATTTTGGTTCTAACTGAATTAAAAGTATTTTTAATAATTTTTTAAAAAGTTGTTTTACCCTGTAAACCCCAAAACAGGGATCCCCGCCCCTCAAATCAAAAAAAAAAGACACATGCTACTTTTTCAGCCTTTTCAAATAGTTTAAATTGATTAAAATAATTTTTTTTTTTTCCCAAAAATTTCAGGGGTTTAAAGGAAAAACATTAAAATTTTGAACTTTTTTAACGGAAATTTTTTTTAAATAGCCCTTTTTTCCGCTTCATTTTAATAATTTTTTTCCAAAAAAAATAATTAAATTTTTAAAAAACACCCCAAATTTCCCCAAAAATTTTTAAAAAAAATTTTGGAAAAATTAAAAAACCCAAAATTTTCCAATGAATTAAATTTTGCTAACTGAATTAAAAAAATAATTTTTTTAAAAAAAGGTTTTTTAAGGTAAATTTTAAAAATTTGGTTTCAAAGTTTCAAATAAAAAACGACATGTACTTTTTTCGTTTTTAAAAACTTAAAATTATAAAAAAAAAATTTTTTTCAAAAAACCCAAATTTCCTTTTTTAAAAATTTATTGATTTTTGTACTTTTGGGCTTTTCCCAAACCCCCAATCTTTTAAAAAAAATTTTTTCAAAAAGTTTTTTAAAACCCCAAAACCCCCAAATTTTAAAAAAAGGGTTCCAAAAGATTTTTCAATTTAAGAATTTCCCCCACCCTCCAAAGTGGCCCCCCGTTCCCAACCAAAAATAACCACCGGGAATTTGGGGCCATGCCCCAAGCGCTTTTGAAAAAAAATTTTTGGGGATTGAAAAATTTGTACCTACATCGGAAGGGGTTTTTCCCTTAAAAAACCCCTTTTAAAAATAATTGAAGGCTTTTTGGAAAACCCCCCGGGAATTTTAACCGTTTTCGTAAATCCCCATGGAATTTTAACAGCAAGGGTTTTATAGGGGATGAGTGTTCGGTTTACTTTGGGGGAAAGTGGGGAACGGAAGTTGAAGAGATATACTTTTTTTTTTTGTATTTTCATCGCCCCAAGACATTACAAATTTACGATATACACAATATTTAACCGGGGGGACTCTAAAGCATACAAAGCAGTTTTAGAATCTAAACCTTAAAGATATGTAAATTTTGGGAAAAAATTGGGAAATGTTCCCCCGCGTGTTGAAAAAGGTTCATAAATTTAAGGCGTTAAAATAAAAAAAAGGAAACAGCATGAGGACATAAAATTTAGGATGCCATAAGGGTTTGACAGATACATAAATAGACAAATTTTAAAGATACTATTTTTTGGGCCATTCAAAACAACCCGGGGGAAAACCCCAGCCATAAGGAAAAGCTTTTTGGGGTTGTTTTTTTTTTGATAAAATCCCCACAAATTTGAATCTACGACAGGGTTTTTCCCCATGGGAGATGACTTGTGGGTATATAAATATGCCCAACCTAAAAAGGTTTAAACCCCATAAACAAAACCAACCCTATTGCAATTGGGAATTGCAAAAAATATTTAGGGGTTCTAGTCTTGAAATTTTATCTAAATTCTACTTAAAAAAAACTCAAAATATTAGTGAAAGCGAAAATAGTATTTGGTGTATAATTAAAAAAACTATTTTTTTGATTGGGAACTTTAAAAACTACAGTATATGAAGCTTTTATATTTTATGTAATGAAAGTTTTATTCCCAAAATTTAAAAAAGCTTTAGATGTATTAAACATTTAACCCCCGGGTTTTTCAAATGTCGAGCGTTGCAAGAAGGATTATGCGTGTATTAGAAAAGCAGAATAGGCATTTTTTACAATAAACCCAAAAGAAGCTAAAAAATTAAAACAAAAAAATTTTAAACCATTAGAAAAGAAGATAAATTTTTGCAGATGACACCAGCAACCAAGTTATAGTTCGGGTATGCATTAGTTAAGGGAAAAGTTTTTATTTTAAATCTTATTTTTTAAAAAATGAAAATTTCAACTAAAAAAAGAACATTTTTAAAAAAACCTTTTTACATTATAGCCTTGAAATTTTTTGCACATGTTTTAAACCCAAACAATACAAATAAATATTGTTAAGGCCTTTTTTGTAAAAAAAATTATTAAAAAATTTTTAAAGGTTTTTAAAAGAAAAAATTTTTCATGTTTTAAAAAATTTACGTTTCTAACATATAAATTTTTTTAAAAAAACCTAATCAAATTTTAAAAAATGCCCCCTTTAAAATAATAAAAACAATACAATGAATACACAAAAAAAAAATGCATGACTGTAAATTCCAATTTTTTAAAAAAGGGGCCCCTTTTAAAACTTGGTCATTTTTAACATTACGGAAATAGGGAAAATGCTGCGTGAAGTGACCCCCTTAATAAATCACAATATAATTCACATAAAAGTGAAATTAAATAACACATTTCTCACAAAACACCGAGAATCTCAACGTACAAAGTGAGCACATACAAGATTTCAACTTATATTGTGACTCAAAATTATAAGTTAAGAGTCTCTCAAAATAGCAGCCTTTTACTGTACTTATTACAATGGGTTTAATTATTCATTTAAAAATTCCCGGTTTTGTTCAACTGTCTTGTACTAGTACCCAATCGTGAGTCTCAGTCAAATGGTTTACTTCTTCAATGGCCCTATGTATCTCCCTTATATAAATTAGGGAAACTTTCTAGGAGCTTTTAACACTTCCTCGTCGAATAATAATCCTAGATTTTTCTGTATTTTTTTAGGAATATATACTTGGTGTAAGATTTGATAATTTCACAGTCAAATTTGTTGCCAAGTCTCTATCGCTATAAAGTAATTACTACTCTCATAACATTAGTGAAGTGTATTTTATCTAGGCCTAAGACTAATATTTCTGATTACTATACCTTTTCGTTAGAGAAATATACAGTCACGTACACATATATACACAACAGTTTTTTTTAAAAAGTTTTCTGACTAGCGAACCTTCTCCCTTTCTGTTTATAATACTGAGAGAAATCATATTGAAAATAATAGATAGAATTTTCAAATGCATTACAAGACATAGGTAGGTAATAAATCCACTAGGTAACTTATCAACTCAAATCATAACATTGGCTGAATTGCAGCGCACTCAGGAAAAAGTATAAAATTAATAGTACTAAAATAATTATATAGTACATGTTTAAATATAAATACTAGTTATTTGGGGAGCCTCTATGAATGTATATGCATCTGCCTATCAAATATTACAATGGTTAAAATAAAACTAAAGAAAAAAAGTGATTTTAATTGTAATTTGAATATGTAGGTTAATGTATAAGTATATATCTAACTAGCCGCCCATCCATTGGTTGGGGGGTATTGGGGTTTGGGAAATTTTGTGTGTCACCTGTAGGGGCCCGGGTTCGAAACCCGGGGGGGGGCAGATGTTTGTAAATGTAAGTGCCTTCGCATCATGAGGGTACTTTAAAACCCGCCCCTCAGGCAAGTGCTTCCTGAGGTTGGTGGAAAAGGGGGAAAAGAGGTGGGGGGGCCCCTGACTACCTCCCGATGTTCTTCCCCCCAAAGTAGGTTTGGGAAACCCAGCCAAATCGTACCACCACTTGCATGATGCTCAAAGTTAAAAGGGAACGACAGGGTAAAAACCCCCCCCCTTTACCGCGATGAATTTCGTGGACTTTGGTTTTATGTTATTGCCGATCCCGGGATTGTATAGATTTTAACCTTTCTAACAATTTTTTTACTTTAAACCCCTAGGGTAATTAGAAGCCCTTAAAACCTATTTTTTTAAAAAATCGTTGAAAATTGGGCCCGCCCATTTGAATGACGAAAAAGGCCCAAAAAATTTTTTTTTGCCAAAAATTGGGGAAAGTCTTTAAAAACCAAAACATTCCTTTTTTCAAAGAACTTTTTTTTTTTATTTGCCGAATTTGGGCCCCACTTTTTTTACTTAAAATCTTTATCTTTAAAATAAATTTTGGGTGTTCGAAAAACCCTTTTTTGGCTTTCTGTTTAAGGTTTTAAAATTTTTTATTGAGAAAATTTTTAAAAAAATATACTGAAATGAGCATTTTTAAAAACTCAAAAATTTTTTTACAAATTTTTTAAAGTGAAAAAAGGGGGGCCCCTTTCGCAATGTTTGATAAAATATTTTTTAAAAAAATTTCTAAAAAAATTTAAAATTATCAAAAAGCTCATTTCCAGATGGGTGGGAAAAGGATAAATTTTTAAATTTTAAGGGAAAAAATTTCAAGCATGCACATATAACAGATTTTGAGAAAAGGTACATCGGAAACAATCAATTTAACATTGCCAGTATATAGAGAGACAGATTTTTAAATCCCCTTAAAATTTTGGAAACAATAAAGAGAACGATGTTACTGTATTTATAAACATTGCAGATTGAGGACAGCTTTTTATAAACGTGAGAATTAGCCAATTTTATGGCTACTCGATCTCTCTCACTTTTTACTTATAATACAGAGTGAAATTCTATAGAATATAATGTAAAGAAGTTATTAATAACTTCTATAGTTATTAAAAAAAAACTTTAAAAAATGCGCAATTTTTAGTAAAAGAAATATATATACATATGTATATTGTATCCATTTACTGATTACTTCTTATACTGAATAAAGCAATGCTTGATGAAAATTAATGTTCCATGATTATATTGAATGAAAACACACACCCTCATATATATATATATTATACTACTGTGACAGTTAAATAACCGTATTATTCTTAAAAATTAGCCTTATTGAAAACAATATACAAATACCACATTTAATCCCCTTTACTCCTCTTTGCTATCAATACATACACATGAATCCGAAAGTTTGCGTACAGACGAACATCATTCATATTCATACAAATATTGCTTTTTTAATGAAGCCTTTCTGAATCAATACTATTTTTTATTGATTCCTTTAACTACGCAAACTCAAATAGTATAAACAACAATCACCAGATTATTACAGAATATAATACAAATATTTATAACTTGAGGCTTTTGACACAAATCATTTGCGGAAAACCTTTACAATAATGGATTGTAACTAAAAGTTAATTCTTTTTAAGCTGTTCCGTTCTTTCTATAACTCTCTGAACATATTTGACAGGGATTCAACCAGCTTAGTTGTCTCATCAGTGGTTATTTTATTCCATTCTGCTACTATGACAGGTTTGAGCGTTTCCTTGGATGTTATTACGTTCTCCGTGATTAGTCACTCGGGTAAACCCCACAAATGCTGTATTGCAGTGCTTCTCTAAGTTTCAATATTCGCAACCCAGTATTCAATCATAATTTTCACTGAGCCCCTCCCCCGCATACAACAACAATGTTTTGAATTCACTAATACTATACTTTGATGCTAAAAATGCGATACGACTTTAACCTCTTAAGTGCCACCGGCGTATATAAAAGTCTTACTCAGCCAAAGCATTAATTTCCTCTGATGTTTATATACGCCTTTCCGAAGTACGATCTTTTCTGTGCACTGATATCCATAAAATTATTCCAAAGGTTTTGGAATGCAATAAAAGGACCTTGACATTGTTTACGAAGGATTTTCTTATTTCAGATTATTTGCTTCTTTATCCTTCCTCCCCCCACCAATATACACGTGAAAACGTGTGGAAAACGGTTGGCATTGGGACACTAATAGTGTAACTTTAACTCGTTACTTGATTGATTGATTGAATATTAACGTCGCACTGTTCAGCTACACGAGGGCTTTTGGCGACGGACCACGTAATTTTGAACCATGGTCAAGTGACGTGGACGACACCTGAGCTGGCAACCCCTCTCCTAACTACCACACCACGCCAACGGGAGGACGTTTCAGCTCTAGACAGATTTAACGTGCATCGCTGCCCTACAAGGCGGGTCTTTAGTGGTACTGGACTCAAACTCGTGAGACAAGGTAAGCCACGGTCCGATACCTATAACACTCGGCTACCGCGGCCTTTAATTCGTGGCAGTTAAAGGATTTATTTTATACCGTACAAATTATCTAGAAAAGTTTTTTATATATATTTCTTGTTTATAGTTTTATAAATGACAATTCTATAATATTCTTTTATAAATGTGACATTCTAACACTCAAACGTCGGTCTTTCCATACGATTTCATTATGTATATTTTCTTAAGTTTTCATCAGTTCTTGATGAGACAGGTTAACCAGCACACTCATCATCTTCAAAAGTCTCCCTACCTTCCGAAAATGGTTTGAATCATTAAAAAATTTGACTGCGGGAAATACAGTTATCTCCAAACACTTATTTTAACAATTCAAAACATTAAATTGGAGCTTGTTTGTTTTTAACTAGCGAGGAAAATTTCAAATGCATGCGCAGCTCGATATTTAAGTTTATCCTGATTGCGGCACTTCGACACGACAATGTCTTACTCAAACAATTCTAAAAAACAAAATGAACTAGATATAGGAATGGAATAACTGCCCCAGCCTCAGAAGGATCAAGGTCAAGTTTATTCCATTCACACCAAGCCTGACGGCTAGGACATACACAGTCTAGGAATTTTATAGCCACACCTTGTATATATATACATTTGTTTTTTGTTATTTTGCTCTTATTATGTGCTAAAAGATTTTCTAAAAGAATTTCACCGAGTCGCAAAATTTTGTGTGAGATAATTGTGAAATACAATGATGAAGGTTTCTTGACAAAGTTAATTGCCTTTGACGGATCACTAAAAACAAAGAGTTTTAACTCTTGCCCTTTAGAAGAGCTGATTAAAGGTTAAATTCTCGTATAGAGTTTTTATCTCGGATTTATGTTTAAAGCTTGGTAAAATAATCTAGAATGATGTTAAGGAATTTAAGATCAAAAGAATTTTATTTCTAAAACATTTCTTTAAAGGCATCATACATAATTCACTCGATATTTGTGTACTTGAAGGATATCATTCCTGTAAGGTGCTTTCGTCCAAGTTTTCTTAATAATTTCATTCTGAATTGTTAGTTATATACATTACTTATTTTATGAGTATATAATGTCATTTTATATTCTAATATGTAAGAAATATCTTATATTCTATAATATAAGAAAATGGTCTTTAAACTTTTAATAAAAACAGAAAAAATTCAAGTTAATCCTGAGAGGGACACTGTGAGATAGTTCATTATAAGTTCCATATATAGGACATTACTGTATTCGTAATATGTATCTTTATGGTAGAAAATATTTCAGAAAGAGATCCATTCACAGTATTTTAAGCGAACAGCATGCTTTAGACCAAATATTGAAATATATTTTTGATTTTTCTATTTGATTTAATAATTTAAATTGTGTACTCAATAGAGCTATATAAGGGTGTAAAATCTTATTTTACCCTCGTATTTTTGATTCTTTGAAATTTATTTCTTTACGGATATGCCATTTAAGAAAATTGATACATTGACAGAGTGAGTAATATGTCTTCCACTATTTTTGTAGATAAAACTAGAGTTTGGTTTATACCCAATTAATATCACCAGCATTTTTCCTAGTGTAAAGAATTATGTCAACTTTTTCTATATTTAATACCTTAGTTATTCTTATGATGATTTTATTTTATGTAAAACAGGATACTCGAAACAAAATTAAAGCTTTTTAATGTAGATATTATAAGGGAATGGACTTGATAATGATGCGAAAACCATTGCTCCAGTTCTTAGAGTTACGGTACTAGTGACAAGATTTTGAAAACTTTAAACAGCAAAATCTACATTTTGACATTGAAACGCGATACACATAGCAAAAAAACGTAGAATGGAATTGGAACGGTATTCGAAGAAGAAAAAAGAACAGCACTGCACAGTGAAAAAAGTGGAAAAAACAACTATGTCATTCACTACAACACAAATTGCTTTTCTATTGACGTCGCAGTTCTCACACTGTATTCTCTTCTGAACCTACCCTACTACATTTCTCTAGAAAAAGAAGATGCGTATGTATACAAAGTTTTAGTTCTGACGTAAGACACTCTGTTATGCTTGACGTCATTTCCCTACACAAAGAAAAATACTCTGTGATTTGAGTGCTGAGTCTATCTTGTGCTTGGATTGGAACAATCTGCTTTTCAGAATGAATCAGAACGGCGAAGCGATAAAGCTTTATTGCATAAATCCGTAGAGATATTGGATGCTAACCGTAGAAATCACCGGCTACGCAACCAGGTTCATATGTCATGCAAAGTGCATGGAATTTGAGGCAAAATTAAAAGAAACATTTGATCTCATTCTGGATGCCCTTTTGTTCATTTTGAGGTTGTTGCAGAAGTTTACCGGGTAATAAGTGATGGTTCGCTATGCAAACACACGTATGAAGCTTCACACATGCTTACATATTATATTATAAGCTATTCGAAATCTGAAATCAATAATTCAGATGTTTCTAAAACAGTTTCAACATGTTCAGGTAACACAAGCAGATAATCACCAGGCATAATAGGATTTTTCAAAGGAAATTTTCATCCTATATGATGTTGAACAATGTTAGCATAGCTTTACACATTTTATAGATATACGAGGTGCATTTCTCGTTGACTGGTAATATTAATTTGAAGAACTCTCTCTCTACGACACTGAAATAATCCAATTCAGCATGATGTGGTGACATTTTGGTAACATGACGTAAAGGGGAATATGTGGTGCGGAATGATAAGCATCTTTTTACTTGCCCCATACTTTTTTGAATAGATTTTTGTCAATGACATGAAAACATGAGTTTGAGTCACCTTATACGAAAAGTTCACCAAAAGGCAATAAACTATTTTCTTATGTCTTTCCATTATGATTAGATTTTTGGCGTTCACTTAAAAACCCTGAAGAAACTTGACCATTGTAAGTAAAGTCTGCTCAAAACAACAGACGGACTCTATTTTTACTTACTGTAACGTTTTCATGTGTCTTAGCGCAAATCATGTCAGTATTAAGTCCACTCCTCAGGGCAGTTTGAATACATTCTTTTCATCAGTGCACTACACTGAGAGCACGTGTCACTGTAAGCCATGTGATTAAAGTCTTAGTTAAGGTATTCAACTACTTGTGACAACTTCTTTTAAAAAAAATGAACATACGTGGAACTTTTTTATGGTTTTTAGATTTATTTAGCACATTTTAAGAAAAATATGCTAAAATTTAGAAGAGAAAAAGAAATTATTGCTGAAATGGGAAGAAATTGGTAAAAATGTACAAAAAACAACATAAACGAGGCTCATTCTGTACCAAAGGTTTATGAACTAATTTTCAATTTTTAAATTCTATTGCTATGTTATTCATTTTTAAAATGACCTTCAGGATAAGAGATATTTTTATTTTTACAAAAACTTGGGCACTTTATCTTACTTATTATATGAAATTGCTTAAAAGAACAGTGATTATTCACATAAGGGACTGTAAATTTTGTAATAAAACAGTTATTGGTAAATCTGAGGGTTAAAACACTTCTACTATTATACAAAACATGCACAAAAAATTTCAGTTAATTATTTTCAAAGCTTTTTGAGAAATCGCTGCCCATACGTTTGAGCATTTTCAAAAAAAAAAAAAAAAAAAAAA
>BMAV01019588.1:18777-41886 GCA_019973955.1 Trichonephila inaurata madagascariensis
TTTTAAAGTATGACATCTTGCTTAAAGTAATGGCATCTGCTTTTACTAAAACACTTGTAGTTTTTGTTCTAATGAACGGAAAATAATAAACTTGGTATTTTTATATAAAACTAATAAGATGGCCTATAAAATAAAACCATAAAAAACATTTGTCAATTTTTGGCACAGTTCACAGTTTTAGGGTAGTCAGAGGACTGCGGTAGCCTAGTGGTTAATGTATCGGATCATGGCAGGTATGTCATGAGCCCAGTACCACTAAAGACCCCCAATGTAGGGGTGCGATGCATGTTAAATCTGTTGAGTGCTCAAACGTCCTCCCGTTGATGTGGTGTGGTAGTTAGGAGAGGCGTTGCCAGCTCAGATGTCGTTCTCGTCACTTGACCATGGTTCAAAATTATGAGGTCTGTCGCCAAAAGCCCTCAGGTAGCAGAACAGTACGACGTTAATATTCACTCACTCACTTAGGGTAGTCCGATACCTTGAGTGATTGCTCTTTATGGCGCTAACGTCCTTTTATGAATAATGTGTAAGCTGTTTCTCTGATTTTTCTTTGAACATACTTTGTTCCTTGAAATATTTCATGCCGATATCCTGGTTATTTCACAAAGTAACATTTTCTACGAGGAAGCTATTCTCTTGATTTTCTTATAATATCTATTACTTATGGCTCGTGAATTCGCTTGATGCCTAGCCATGTACGTCATTTTTGATTTAAAAGTTTAACTCTGATCAATTTAGAGCTTCAGCAAATACTGGTCTTCAATTTGCCTTTTAACCTGTGCATTGAAACGACCTCATCTATTAATGCTTGAATTGATTGTGGCCTCTTATTTTGATGAAGTTTAGATAGAATCAATATTCTGTGAAGTTAAGGGCATATATTAAGAGAGTTCACCCATGTGATGGGTTCAAAAAGTCAATTTTTTTTTCTCATAAATTGCTTCTTTAACATGTCTAGAATACGGTGGTAAGGTGAATTTTTAAAATTTGAAGTCGTTAAAAAGAAGCAGGTATTAGAAGAGCAACTGTTCAGCGCGCAAAGTTAAGATTTTCATTGTTATAATTGGACTTGAAACTTTAAACGTGTTTTTCTCAAAACAGTGTTTTTCAAACTTTCCCCCATCATATCTTAAGAACGGTTTGACCGAATGACTTCAAATTTAGAGGGCACACTTCACCAAATGAAATATGATCATTCCAAACTTCAAAATATTTCTGTTTTTTATAATAAAAGCATAACAAAGAATTCCCCATGAAATTCGAAACTTTTTCTTCAGTGGTCTACCGAAAATCCAATTTTTGATATTTTCTTTTCAGTATAGTTCTTTCGATGCATTTAAGCTTATAGATTAAAATGCCGTTTATTTGTTTTTATTTCAGATAAGCCAATCAGCCGGAATTGTGGAGGAAGTGGGCGTCCTTTTTTTGAGACGAGTGTGTTCAGAGCGCTATAACTGTATTGGATATTTTTGGCAAAAAATTTATATACATACTCTTAAGATACATATAAATAAATGATAAAAAACGTTAAGTTCTATCCTTTTACTGGTAATCAAAAAAAAATTTCTAAAAATGCTTAAAAAACAGGCCTTCACATGGGTGAAACCCCTTAAGATAGCCATAAGGTGTCATGATTCACATGGCATACGTAATTTGTATACTTTAAGTTTTTATGTAAGCTTTTGGTACACACACCAAATTTTAGAAATTTTTAGATATTATATTTTTATTGTAATTAATGATTTCGTTATTTTTCCTTATATGCAAGACAAAGTTTCCTATCAAATTATTGCCGAGTTAAAGTCATCTTTAAAAATAAACATCTAAAGTTTGGAGGGGGTGAATAATACGTAGCATTGCTTTTTACGTAAAAGAGTTGAGAATAATTTTTCAAATAACATTGTTTTAATTCCTATAGTTTGCTTTGATTTCTGAATTTCGAGATATTGATCAATATATCAATTAAAGAAAGTGTTTAAAATTAATTTGATGCGTTGAATAAATATTAGAATATGTTTTAAAAATTGATTATTTCACTTATATGCTATAGAATTATTTCTTCTTTGTGAAGTAATTTTGCTGATTTCGATTGACTTAATTCTGTTTACTTTTACAAATTAGTTATATAATAATTAATGGTTAAAACGAAATCAAATCTCTTTATTTATGAATGATGATTATTTAAAATATTTACTGTTACTTTTTTACTTTATGCTTGTTTTATTCACAATGAATTACTAGATATTAGAATGGTTGAGAAAGTGAATTAGACACTAAAAGTTTCAAGATAATTTTCCATCTTGTCATGTGACATAAAATTACCAATACACTTAAATTGAATTTAATTGAAATGCATTGTGCATCCATCGATAAAAATTTATCTATGAATTTAAAAAGACAAAAAAATACTATGTTCTTTAACATCAAGATAAGATTTCCTATTATTACTTTATTTTTTACATTTTTATTTGAATATATGTTTTATTATTATTGATAAACTATCGAGTTTGAAACATCCATTTATTTTGCAGTAATGTTCATTTATAGATTTTAAGGTATCCGACTACTTTCGGAACCGTGATTTTGCAAAAGCGTATAAATGGATATATTTATGATATTTGGTGTCACTTAGATTATAGAAAATGTTTATAAAATTGTTTTAATCCTCTAAGCGGTCTGCACTTAAAGTCTTGCCATTCTGGAGATGCTTCAAAAATGCACCGCACATATTTTTTTGCTTTCAGGTGGGGTTCTCGAAAGCGGTTGAGCCGTATTTTTAAGAATGTGGCTCGGCCCCTTTTGGGAGTCTTGCTTGAATTCAGAAAAAGCAACTCTGGAATGGCGGAATTTTACGTGCAGACCGCTTGGAAGGTTAAGAATAGTATTACAATAAAAAATTATTTAAAAACAATATTTTGACAAAAAATGAACATATAATGGCCAATTTTCTCCTTTTGTGAAAAATGCTTTTATTATAATAATATTTTGCCTGTATATAGCCCAGACCTCTGTACAGAGGCTAAACTAGAATTTTTAAATATATAACTTAGAAGTGGGTTTATCCATGTTTTACGACAACAGAGGGGAGAAATTTAAGGAAAAACGCCGATAATTATTTCAATTGATTGTGACTCTGAAAATAATGTGAATTTTTCAAAAAAAAAATATTTCAGACTCTCTGGAGACGTTTTTACTTTACATAAGCAAAATATTATTATTTTAGAAGCATTTTTTATAAAAGGAGAACATTTTGTAAAAAGGTTATTCTAAGTTAATTTTTTGCTAAAATATTGTATTTAAATAATTTGTTTTTGTCAAAAAGTCCTTAAAACAATTTTATACATCTATTCTAATCTAAGTGATACTGAATATCATGAAAATTTTTCATGTATGTACTTTTTTAAAATCATGGTTCTGAACGTAGTCGGATACCTTAAGCAAGAAATTAATTTAGATTCCTAAATCTTTATCAATTATCCCCCTTTAAGGAGTCTTAACAGATTGTCTTTGAATTTACTTCAGAAGTGGAAATGCAGAAAATATCTGTACAAGGTAGATTAAAAAATAAATGTCTTACAGTTATTGTTTTAAAAAACAATCATAAAAGCAAGTTTCCAGTAAATTGAATAACGCATTCACATAACACGACACAATTGAAATTGAAATGCTTACAAATAATATGCAGCAAAATTTTCTTAAAATACTTAAATTATCTCAAAATTGTGTTCTTTCAATTATTAAATCAATCAATTTAATACATTATTGCTTTAAATTATGGTAAATATTTCTCCTGATCCTTGTAAGCAGTTCCTTTAAGAAGACAATTTTAAAGTGCAGATAATTCCATAATTCTCGTACTGAGTTCGTAACTCATCATGAATATTATTGGATATTACTCACAGTAATTTGTCCGGAGTTGTAATCAAACACTTTTATGGAAAGCACTCTACTCTGGAGACCTCTGAGGAAATGGCTGTCGACATTTCTCGCTAGACCTATTCATCGAAGTTCTTGATGGGACTTCAGAGACCACAGTCTCTACCTCCTTTGAGAATAGCGCACCTCTTACGATGTCGCTTAATTTTCCTCACGATATGCAGCATCCAGCAAAGTATTTTCTTCTGATAAGTATTCACACTTGTAATTTACATGTAGCTCTCATTCACATAATCACTTATACCATTTTGAATAGAAAAATATTTATGCGATAAATGCGATAAATTTTTAAGAGATTGTTATAGTATTTCATAGTATCGTACGTAATTAGCGAAATAATTTAAACTAAGGGGGATACTTCTTAAAAGATTTTGAAATAGTGCGTGATAGAAAAGCTGCAATTCGTTAATAAAGGCCTTTGTAAATGCGTACGAGGATATATTGATGATAATGATTGTTTTGATGGTTATAATGATTTGTAGAAGAGAGAAATATGGCAGACATGTATTGGGAAACTAATAATTATTTTAAATGATTTTCATTGCAACTTCAATATTTCAAAATTTCAATACATTTTGAAAATTTCTTGATTTGACTATCATACTTTTTTCTTGTCTCATAGAATACATGTAATGACAGAAAATGACAGGCTGCCGCCAATGAAAGCAGTTCCAGCAGAGAGATGAATTTGTGAGAGCTTGGTTATCGAACAAAGACAGGTCGGTTCATACGTGACAGGATCCACACAATGACATGGTGCATCGGCTACAGCAAATATGTTTAGAACATGGAAATGTGTGACTTGTTTAAATAGTGCCGGTGTGAACTGAACAACCTTAACTCGTGTGGATCTACACATTCTTTGATAAATGGTGGAAGCTCCACGAGCAATTTGAAGCATTTTGAAACATCTGAAGACACCTTCAATGTCCACATATCAATCAGAATTACTACTCTTCAATTAGTCAGTAGTAGTTTGCATTCATGCCATGAACCCAGACGAACTGGTGTGTAATGGTGTTGAGCTAAGGTGATATAGACGACGGAATAACACTGAGACATATTCTTAGACAAGCCACGCTTCCGTGTGACCAACGGTAGTCACCGTGTACGTGTGTGGCACAAATATAGTGACAGGTCCAATCCAGCCGCATCTGCAGAATACCTCAACAAATTTCCTTACCTTCAGGGGGAGGGTGCCCAGTTTATTTTACCAGGAGAATAAAACCAGCTCGTAAAACTCTAGAAGATGCTCAAATATTTCCTTGATCACCATTTCTTCCTCATTTTTCTCCAGTTGAACACGTTTGGGACATTAATAGATATTGCTTGCATGCCATGTCACCGCTGTGTTCTTCAGAAGACGAACTATTGTGTAATTGGTTGACAGAGAATGGAGAAGCATTTCTTAGCCATTCGTATTCTCATAGCGTCCGCAATGGTTTTACGTGCTCATATATATGATGATTCGCGATCATATATATATATATATTCAAATTAAATGTAATATTCGATTATTACGTAGAAAATATATTGGTATTTCTAAATAAATCTGTACTTTATATTTCATGCAGAGTAATAACGTAAATAATAAAATAATTCACTTATTTGTTTTTTCCAGTAATTTGTTTGTGGTTAGAGACAGGTATGTGTTGTATGCATAAAGAGTGAAGTAATGCCTATATAGTCTAATTAAAAGAATAGTAAACTGAAATCATGATTGCAAAAAATAAAAGACAAACAAATACTTTCTTTTTATAGGAAAACTTGATTTTATGTAAATGGGAAGATGATTTTTTTTAACTTAAATGCAAAGGAAAGAATGCATTTTGTAATGTTCCTAATGACAAAATAGAAAAATTTTGAGCAAAGAAATCACATTCTTGTAATAGAACTTATTTTCGCTTGAGTATAATTATTTGGAGAGATGTTGAGTTCTAGTGAATGTTTCTAGTGCGTTCCACAAATGCTTTTACTGATTTATATAATCAATGAATGTATAGCTCAAGAGATTCGATGCATTAAATTTAGAGAGAAGCAACTCTAAGATTTTATGTTCGCATAAATTCAGACTGCAGACAGACCAAACATTACAAAAAAGTATTGAATCTCAACAATAGAATCTGCCCCAAAATTACACAATTATTTAGTATTCATTAGGAAGGCCTGGTATGTAAAACATTTAAATAGTTATTCGACTTATATTTTTTCTTAAGTATAACATATTTCAGCTTACTGATTTTCAATGAAAGAATTCAAGCAATTTTACCTTCTCTCCAAACGATGTAAATAAACAATTAGTATTTAAATGGCACCTATGCTTATTTGTTTGAAGTTTGTCTAAATTTGATTAAATGTGTCATGGATTTCTTAACATCCACACCAATGTGTAAATATTGATATGATGAATATTGATTTGTTCTACTATTTATTTCAGTAGGTTAAAAGGAATAAGGATTTTTCTCATACTACATTCACACACACGCAAAAATGTATTTAAACATACGAATATATATACGTATATAGTACATGCATTCATGTATATATGTATACCTACATATGCATACAAGTATATATATACAGGAAGAGGAAAGGTTTGTTGGCTAGAAAACATTTTAGACCACACTTTTATATAAATTATTTTATTTATAATAGCTGTCCTGAGAGTCAACAATGTTTATAATACAACAACACATCCATATATATTTCTTAAATTCTAATATTTTTATAAATTCTAATGTCTTTTCTAAATTCTAATATCTGTTTTACTCCAATTTCTGTTTTTGTGTGCTTCAACTATAGTGTTATAAGGATTCATGTCCCAATAATAGAAATAATATACACATATATACACACTATAACAAATAAAAAAACGACGCACCAAGAACGAGTTGTCCGATAGAGACAAAAATTGGTAGGTAGAAAGATTATGTACAGAATAGAAAATGATTCAAATTTCAGAAAGATTGAATGATTTATTTCAGAGTTACAAAGTTACAAATTAACGACCTCAATAAGGTGTTGATCCACCTCTAGCCTGGATGCAAGCTGCCACAAGACGTGACAAAGATTGATAAAGTACCCTGATGGTCTCCTGTGACAATTACTGCCAAATTTGCTCCAATCATTAGGAAAGGTCATTAACATTCCCTGATAGATAAAGTCGCCTCTTCATCTTATCCCAAACATACTCTATTGAAGAGAGATCTGGCTGGTCAAGGAAGTGTTTGACAAGCTGTAAAACAGTTCACAGCAACACGTGCCGCATTAGGTCTGGCATCCTTTGAAAAATATGTCCAAGGTAGTGCAAAAGAAACGATTGTAAAACAGTTCTCAAAATGTCGTCGAAGCACCTTTCGGCTGTAAGTGTGCCTCTAATGATGACCAAAGGGGTCCGACTGTCAAAAGAAATGGCACCCCAGACCATAACTCCTGGTTGAGGACCTGTGTGGCGTGCAATAGTGAAAGCAGGATCGGCACGCTGCCCTGGGGTCTCCAGACACGTCTTCGATGATCGTCAGGACACAGTTGGAAGCGGGATTCGTCGCTGAACACTATACGTCCCTAGTCAGCATGATTCAACCCGATAGAGACAAGCACCGCTGTAATCTGCCTTGACAGTGTGCATGCGTGAGTGACAGGTAGCGTAGCGGTCAGTACGAGCGTGTTAAAGATTATTGCTTAGAAAAAACAAACATATATTTAGCAAAATTAAGTTTATTAAAGTACATTTATTTATACCGGTATGTATATACGCATGTATTTAATAGAATAAATGAAACAAAAACATTCACAAAAACTTCATTAAATTTTATACAAATTTTTAAAGTTTCTTGAAAAATAAAACATTTACTGAGATTTTTGAAAATAATCTGATATTTTTCTTTGCATTATCCTTTTTAGCGTCAAGTTGTCAACAAATTGTTCGATGTCGTTTATTTTGTTATTCATTTCACCATTGGAATGTGCATATAAGTAACTGCGCATACTTTTCACGATGTTCTTCATTTTGGATGACGGGGGAACGGGAGCATGAATTATTCATTTAATTTTCGTCGTCGGAATCTACGTCTATGATATTTCTTAAGAGCTTTGAAAAAATTTCAGAATTTCACTGTCTACCATAATTGAGGTTGTACACATATTATCATAATCTATTGTAACTAATTCTTTCGATGATACAGTAGGACATTAAAATGATACATATTCTCAAACATTTTATTAAGTGTCGGTTTAGCTTCAATATTCTCCCTATCTATTTTTTGTCGCCAAAGAATCTGATATTTTTGAGAATCTCAGAAAGGAAATCTTTCAGTGCGAAGCGATTTCGTGTTAACCGACATTTCATTTAAAGCGTTTTCGTGTTAAACGTATCACACACACACACGCATATATATATATATATATAAGGAAACATCACCTTATACAAAATTAGAATGTATATTTAGTCGGATCTCTATATAACGAAGTCGCTAAATCCCGGAAAAAAGTTGGTTATATTGAAAACTCGTTATATAGAGGTTAATCTTTTAATATACTTTATGAACCACATAAAACAAATTTTAAATTCATAAACACTATATATTAAAAAAAGTCATTATTCACACCCTTTTTTAAATTAATACATGTTTATTTTATATATCTGACCAATCAAAAAAGAAAGAAAGAAAAATGGCAAGGAAAACAAGAAAAAGAAAAAAATGTCGAAGAATTCACTGTATTTTCAATATTAACAAAATAATTTTATACTAAAATTAATGAATTTTATAAAAGGACATTTTATAATTTAAAGTATACAAGTAACATTGAACATACATTATTTTATATTTAGAACACGGGGACTCAGAACAACTCCACTGAGGGTGAAAGAGGATATCAAACATGTTTCTAGTGAACTGGGCAATGGGGATTAAGGGTTGCACTTTTGGATGAAACGTTTAGAATTCTATTGCTCTCGACGAGTTAAGATCTAATAAAACCAGTTAAAGATTTATGACCACTATAAAATGTATTAAAGAGAGAGTAACTTGAAATTTTTTCAGAAATACTTTTAAAATAAGAGAACAAAAGAGAGTTCGTTATATAGAAAATGCACCTCGCTATATAGAGGTTATTTTATGAAGAAAATCGTGAAATATTCAAGGTTCCAAGAAAAAGTTCACTTTATAGAAAAATTCGCAATATAGAGCTTCGTTACATAGAGGTTCGACTGCATATGTATGCACACACACACAAATATATATATATATGTGTGTGTGTACATATATATATATACATTCTAATTTTGTATAAGGTGGTCTTTCCGAAAGCTTTTGGTAGTAGAGTAAAACGATCACAGAGGAGTGAATGTAAGATTTTTGAATATGTGTACTTGTACTTGTTTTATGGTATCTGAAACTTATTTAGCTTGCTATATGTTAAATCTGTACTTACTAAAAATTGTTTACTATTTAATTAATTTTTTAGTTGTAATTGTTAGTGTAATTTTTAGTTGTAATTTTAGTTGTTTCCTTTAACTAAAATGCTGTTTTTATTACAACTCTCAAGCTGAGAGTTTCAACAATATTGTTAAGCAAGAATTTTATTCTTATTTGGTCAAATGAGTGTTTGTCTACCCAATAAATGGACATATTTTATGTAAATAATTGAATACATATAAACAAACCTTATTACCTTTTTTGAAAAAAAAAAAATGACTTTCATCTATAAATTTGAAGCAGCAAACTGAAGAAAAAAGAAAAGAAACATTTAACTTTATTTGTTTTCTGTTTGTACTACATCGGCTCAAGGTAAGCGCTTAAATATGCAAAATATAAGTTTCCTAGAAGAAAATATTGAAGCTATTTATAAGGTGGAAAGTCATCTGAATGCTTCTGAAGTTTCTTATGTAAATTTAGGAGAATTGACGATACTACTATATACTGCAGAAATCAATATACATACTCTTCTCCTGAGAGAGCATATTAGAAAAATTTTGAGAAATAAAACTTTTTTCTATATTGTAAGCTCAAAAGTTTCATTTGAAATTTTGTCAGCTGAAATTTGAATCCGGGAAAATACTAATTCGATAAAAGGAAGTGAATCATTTGGTACGGCTTAGAAAGAGTCTTATTTTGAGCTAAGGAAAGATAACATTTATTCAAATATTCTTCGAGAGAATTCTATCTCTGAAAGTATTACGTACAGCTTTTTCTAATCCCTCCATGAAGTTCCATATTACATATAAAATACGAGATGGTCCAGAACTACAATGCTCCCAACTCAGTTTTTATTTATATGATAATAGTTTACTTTTGTGAAAATAAAAAAAATAAGGGATATATTGCATTCTCTTTTAAACTATGATGCGGTTTGAACAGTTGAACGACTGAAATATTTTTCGAGTACTGTCTTACATTTCATGTGTTTACTTTTTTTTTATCAAAAGTATTGAACAAATTAAATTAAACTTTATTCAAATGCCTTGATATACATTTTTATTTAACAGAATTTTGTTTTAATAATATTTTTGTTTGAATGATGTTTATAAATTTATTCATGCCATTTCTAAATTGAAACCATTTAGTATTTTTTTAAACCTTCATGCTCCAAAGGTACTTTAAATTACCTGTAGAATCACATTACGACTAGGGTGAGTCGGAAAATAAGATTCCCCTGTAGAATGTGGTGAGAGTTGTGTATGAAAGTCAAAACATAGAATGAGACATTAAAGATAAGATATAACTTCATTTTTTCACATAAGTACCAAGTACATTGAGACATTTGTCATACCGCTTGATAAGCTTCAAAAAGCCCTCCAAGAAAATTCAGGGCTTTGCGCTCGGAAGAGGCATTTAATGGCTAAGGGTAAACGATGAAACAGCAGGTGAACACGCAAGACTATTGGGTAGAGGTTGACCGCAATCAAGCAAATGAATTCGGAAAAAGTGGCCTGGGCTTCTCAAATATGGTGTTCCGTTGTTGGATGGCAATGCAAGACCACACTCGGTGACGACAATCCAAAACCTTATTGCAACTCTTGGTTGGAAGCGTCTACACCATCCGCCATGCAGTCTTAATTTCGTACCAAGTGACTTTCATCTGTTCCCGGCTTTGAAGAAGAATCTCACCAGAAGGCACACTGGAAACAACGCTGAAGTCAAACAAGGCGTTAAACGCTTCTTCCGTATGCAAAGCCCTGAGTGTTTTTTGGAGAGCTTTTGGAAGCTTTTTAAGCTGTGTGACAAATGTCTCAATGTACTTGGTACTTATGTGGAAAAATAAAAAGCTATGTCTTATTTTTAACATCTCATTCTGTGTTTTGACTTTCATACATATATCTAACCACAGTCGATAGGGGAAACTTATTTTCCGACTCACCCTTGTATTAAAAATATTATCTATTACCAATGGTATGTTTCAGGATTAATGTTATAAATAGTTCTGCGAAGAACTGACAATCACACACACATTGAATAAGAAAAATTTCCCTCTATGTGTCTCGTTTCAACTGCTATCTGTTTGTGGGATATCCGATATTAAGTTTCTGCTGTCTCAGCATTCATAAGGAAGTCCATTGTATAGATACTTTTTCTTATTTTATAAGCTCTTACAGAGAAATATTTTTGTTTGTAAAATTAAAAATACGGGGATCTTTTTATTTTATTTTCAAAATCTTTTTTGAAGTGGTACTTTTACGTAGAATCGAGACAAAGCAGCAATTGTCAATGTATTTAGTTTTAACTTGTTTTGAAATATTTTCGCTTCTATCAGAAGCCCTTGAACATGCTTTTTAGTCTAAGAATTGAAAAATAATTATTTTGCTTATGCTATAGAAAAAAAAAATTTAAATTCTTGATTTTTACTTTTTTTTATTCATACATATATTTCTATTCCTGCATACTCTAATATAGTCAGAGAGCATGCTGTGTGTTTGAATAAATTTATTGTTACTTACAAAATATGTATTTTTGTTTTCAGCCAATTAAATATTTCCTGTCTCATTTTAGATATGCTTATGACGTATGGATTAACAAAGAAACGATATCACTCTAAAGATGTCTTCCTTTGACCATTCTCATAGCATGAAGTGTTCATTGTATTTTTATTATTGAATGAAAAAAAAATGTTTTCATGATTTTCATCCAGAATCGGTATTAATATCTTGGTATACATGGTATTAAAGCCGCGTACTGAAATGTTGTGCAACTTTTTTTAATTTTTTTTAAAGTTGTGAAATGCTTTTAAGTTTAGGGATCTGATCAGGGGCGTAGCAAGCCCTGAATAGGCCCTGTATCAAAATTCCTTGAGAGCTCTCTTTTGGGTCCCCTTAAAATATTATGATTTTATGCTTACGCAGTTTGGGGGCCCTGTATCATTGATACGGCTGATACGACGGTAGCTACGCTCCTGGATCCAACGATACTAAAAAATACAAATTTAATTTATTTGCCCTGATTAACGATATTTTTGAATGACATTTGTTATTGTATAAATATTCTAATTTGCTTTTAAAATGTAATAAAATAGTTTTACAGAGATATTACTCTTACTTCATAATTCACATCATAAAAGGTTAAGTTTCATGCAAGAAAATTGATATTTATCGGTGTGTGTCCATACAAAGATCCAACTGTATATGCTATTAATTACTCGTATATACTTATGAAAGATCATTATTATTAAAGCTAAATTAAATTGGATGCTAGAATTTAAAAAAAATATTTGAAGTGTAAACAAAGGCAAAACAAACATGCGTATTACAAAGTTGTTATTCTAAGAAAAAAATGCGTTGTATCATTCTATCATATCATTTATTCTTGAACAAATCAATTATTATATGGTCAAATAAAAACAACATGAGCTTGTGCGATTCAATCTTATTTCGAATTTTACATTTTGAATGTTATTTTATTTTAACTTCTATCAATTCTATTCTATTCTTTGGGCCTTACATTCAGTTTTGCTATTTTTTTTAAATTTAAGATTAAAAAAATGACACTTGCTGCATCTTTTTTCTATTTTATTTTAAAGTGGTGTTCTAGTTCGCAGTCGAAAGATCAGACTGATGTTACTAATTTCACATTAGGATGAATTAATTTTTTTTCTTCAAAACTTCCGAACCTACCTATGCGAAAAAGATGCTCTCTGGTATATAGATGAAGGAAAATATAAAATAATATTAATTTCTGTGTCAAGAGTACTGCCACAAGGGGAATGAAGTTTAGGCATTTGAGCTTATTTTATGGTAAGAACTCAAAGTAATTTTTGTTAATGAAAAACAGGTATTTTTTAGTACTTTTTAACATTTGTTGCGATGTGAGGACATCTACTAAATAGTTACGAGAAAAAGCGTCCAGTACATTTTACAACTTTTTTAGTATTAAATTTTTTAAAAATAAAAACTTGCTGTCAAACTTACGGGCTCAATAAAGCGGAAGATTGAGAAAGAAGGGAGAGAGAGAGCTAGGGTTATGAAATGTTGCAATGCACATTGTTCTATTCATTGTTCAGTACTCACATATTAATACTCATCGCTTTCAGTTATTTACATTGTAGAAAAATAACTTTATTTTGAATATAAAATTAAATAACCAAAATGAAGTCTTTTTTTCCATTTCTTTCGAAAATTCAAACCCTTTGAGGCAGTATTAAATTTCGAAATAAGAATTTAAATTTTTTTAAATTTTTAATTTTTAAATTAATTTTTTTCTCAATCTTCATACCATAGAACAACTTTTCCGTATTCAGGTAAATTCCGATTAATAATATTTTTTCTTCACATAAACACGAACTACTCTATTGCATATCTTTCTAGAGTGAGAATATCAGGCATCACCATCATAACGACCCCAATTTACCTTGTCCGAACTTCGACTTAAGGTAATTTTCTAAATTTAATAATTTATAAAGGTACAGCTCTTGCAGTTAATTTTTACTCTACTTTTATTTTAAGTTGAGGTTTAATTATGGTATGCCACTCAAATTAAAGAGTTGTGGATATTTTAGTTAAATGAAACATAACTCGATTTTAGTTCGTAATAAGATTAATTCGTTAAGTGTCTGGCTTAATGGCATTATGATTTTATTAAAGATGGTTCCATATAAAGTTAAACTTTACAAATTAATGTTCTAGTATTAATCCTTTTATATCTCGGACAATATAGATATTGCTTTTAACTTTTGTAACGAGTTCTATTCAGGCTTCTACTAATCCTTTTGGGGAAAATACAATACTCTTTTTAACTGTGACTTTAGTTGAAAACCGCTTTTCGTAGAGAGGACTTGATTTTATTTACCGTAAAATCCGGCGTATAACGCGCACTTTTAACACCAAAATTACGATCGAAATTTAAGGGTGCGCGTTATACGCCGGGTATAAAAATGATAGCTTTAAAAATAACAAAAGAGATGAGCATAAAAAAAATTTACATCTACACATGTCAAAATGCTGTTTATTTAAAAGAAATGACATGCCTTATGAACTAAAAGAATAGTAATTTTAGAAGTATACTATTTTTTCAATATTCTAGGATAATACCTCGAATAAATGACTTCAAAACATAAGAATATTGTGTACTAACATTTCAGATTTCCTCGTACAAAAGGGAGTGCGCATTATACGGCGAATAAACTTAAGAATTAAAAAATGCAACTTGAAACGCGTTATACACCGGTGTGCATTATACGCCAGATTTTAGGGTAAATATAAGCTTTTATTTAAGTCCTAGTCGTTGAGTAGGCGTTACAATGGTTGAGAATCGATCCTAAGCGGAAAGCATAGCTTGAGCAAACGGCAGGGGCACTTCGTAATATTAAATCAAATAAAAAAAGGAATTCATGAATTTGGTAAATATCAGCATCTTTCTAATACAATTTATTATATGTTTCCCTAGATACTTTTTATTTAAAGTACGTAGAAAAACACTGCATTTTCATGAGAAGTCATTTTTATAAATAAAGTATACTTTTTCTATTGATAATTATTTTCAAATTTAGGACATACATTTCCTCTCTTTGTGTGTTTTATATTTTATTCGAAAATTTTTTCCAACACTTACTAATACATTTCTCTCAGGAATGGATACTTACAAAACCCAAAACTCTAAATTTGATATTTTCCTTAGTAATTTGCGTAAAGCTTTTATGGTGTGCCATCATTTTCTACCATAATTATTAAGAACACAAATTAAATGATAGCAGATAACGAATAGATGTAGGTGCCTCCGAAATCCCTACCTCAATTAATCATCCTGTAGAGCCTCCGTAACGCCACAACAAGCTCCAACTTTCCATCACATCCTCGGGACAACCCAGGACTTAATCCAGTACTGACCTCACATTGAATACGTTCGTTACTTGATATGTAATCCACATCACTTGGTCTGGGATTAACAGAACACGGTTAACGTACCTATCTCTGACGTTAGATTTTCATTAAATGATATACAGGATTTCGTTGAGCACAAACGTAGCTCTAATTGATGTTTTGGGAGTATATTGAACTCCAAAGCTCGAATACACAGAGCTCAAAACCCCATTGGTAATACATATCAGCACCTCAGTGGAATTGTTGTCCATTTGGCGGCAAACCACGTATATGTTATCGGCAGGAAAATGGAGCTGGGTTGCGTTAATGAGATTGGAGAATCGTGCACTTTAACAACTCGTGGTTCATTTCATTATAAAATTGACATTCTTTCTGATAAACATTCTGCTGATTTACACAAACTACTCCCGAACCAATAGTTGGTAAAGGAAAGGGTATGTGACAAGACTTTTACTGAGGTGAAATGAAACGCTGTTGCTGATACTAATCAATAATTGTTATCTGTGGGTTCTGATAATTATCAAACTTGTCATGGACTGGCCAGAGAAATGAAATTTGCGATTATAAACTGAGATTAGTTAAATTAGCACATTTCAGTATAAACCTATGCTTCATAAGTTAAGAGAATTGAATAGGGTAGTAATGAGGAAAAGTTCTTTTTGTTGATTGGTTTTGGAAATTAAAATGGAATGCAACATTCTGAAGAATAAAGAAAAATAGTTAAAAAAAGTTATATTACCCAAAGCACTTGAAAACAAACGCGATATAAGATGAAGACAAATATATGAAATTCTTCCAATTTCCACAATTTAAAAATATTAATAAAAGAGCAATATCTCTCCATGTAAGAAACATTTGAATATACTCGTATATTTATGCATGTGTATATAAACTATAAAGAATATTTCGATAGTTTGTTAGAAAAACCATTTCGAAATTTAACTTTGTGTTGCCTTAAAAAACATTTTGGTTGTTTTTCCTTTAAATAATCTTTTACTACAAAACATCATAAGAATACGTTTTATTTTTTACATCGTACATTTGTTTTGTTTCAGTTACAAGAAATATATTCAAAACTTAATACAGACACTATACATGTAAAATTCCTTATCAATTATGTAAAGTTTTTACTATACCTTAAACCAGCGTTTTAACAATTCTGAGAAAAATGTTAGTATTTTTAGGTGAAATAGCTTCTTATTGTTAACCAAAGTGGGTAGATTGTCTCATCCCCTTTTAGGTACTAATCGCTGAATGGTCGGTTAGCTTATCGTTCTGGCTTGAGTGACGGTCAAGTGTTTTCCGTGACATTTGATCACCTTATCGGAAGTCGTCGGGGAGGCGGTGACTTCCTGTAAGGTAGATATTTAAACGAGATGTTTTTACTTTGATCCTCTCACAATCAAATTTACATTACGTTGATGCTCTTTCTCTTACTTTTGTTAGCAGGTTTAAATCAATGAGAACATGTATTATGTGCTTAGGAGTATAATTTTTAATATATTATGTCTCGGATGTTTTGTGATTCATTTAAGTTAATTTATTTTTATGAATATGAATTAGATTATTGAATTGTTGCTGGGCAATATAGAAATAAAGGATTTCTGAAGGCATATATAGTCATTGTTCAGGTTTATAAATACCACTGTGCAACTCTGCTGCCACGTATATATAGTTGTTGCAAACACTTATACACCATGTTAGTAATGAAGTAGAACAGCTGTCACCTACTAGCTCAATCCTCAAATTTCAAGGTCTGTTATTTTCAAGTCGAATCTGCTGTTAAAGTTCTCATTCCATGAATAATTATTTTTGTAGAAAAATTACAAGGTGTGACACAAAAAAAAGAGACTAAGTGTGTAACTTTAAAAACAGAGTGGAGTTGGCAATAACTGTTTTGTTGACATCATCCCACGCACCTCCTCTATCCATGTGACCAGTTTCGCCTTAACCGATTATGGCAGTTGAGAGTATTGTATTATTGAGTGAACACGGGCAACTGCATTCTTTCGGAAAGCTGTTGAATCAACGTCGAGTTTCTTTTTAAACTTAAGAATTCAGTTACGAAAACATTTCAGATATGAAGCAAGGATTATGGAGATGAAACTTTGTCTCGTGCACATGTGTTTGAATGACATAAGTGGTTTTCAGGGAGAAGGGACAGTGTGGAAGTTTTGAACATGCTGGACGCTCAAGGTCACCGATTACAGACCAAAACATCGCGAAAATTCGTGATATGAGTGGGCTCCCCTTCACATCAGAGGTCAGACTGTCAATCAACACTACTAAAAAGACTTTGTGAAAAAATTAGGAAAATAAAGACCAGAATTGGGGAGTGATGGATGGCTGTTGCACCAAAACAATACTGCTCACATGGCCCTATCTTTCAGGCTGTTTCTGACAAGAAAAATATTACTGTGATGGGACATCCTCCTTATTCACCTGATTTGGCCCCGTGCGACTTTTTTTTTCAATTTCCTACAGTGGAAACTAGCTTAAGGGGAACACATTTTACCTCTGTGAAGAGGTTCAGGTAAAAGTGGAGAATCTCCTGAAGGGCCTTCCAAAAACCTCGTTCAGGAACCGTTACCAGCAGTGGCCGCACCGAATGCAGAAATACTTGAATGCTGAAGGGAACTACTTTGAAAGTGATAATGACACGGATAACTGATTCTATACGTATAATGATTTATTGGACCAGTCTCGTTTTTTTTGGTGGCACAATGCCGGACAATGATAAAAACGGAACTTAAAATTTCTCATGTGGTATGGTGTAGAAATTAAGGGAAGGAATTCCACTCTAAGAATACTTCTCTTCTTGACACAGGTACAAAATTACCAGACCATTCATATATATATGTAAGTTGGTAATGTGAGGGCTAGAGCTTATAATTCGTTCTTCTACTTAGTTAGAAGAGGTGGACATAACATTTACAGTTATCAGCGATATTTCTTTAGTATGCATTCAGGTGAACATGCCGTGCAACAAAAAATTACTCATTTGTTTTTTCTGTATATGAAGAATTACACTAAGAAAAAAAATGATATACTATACATATTCTACCATCAGAGCTAGATTAATGCTTTAGGTTCGCTTTGCAATCTTAAAAAATAACCAGAAAAGTTTATTAGCTGTTACAGAATGAATGAACAGTTTAACATAATTTTTGAATTTCGGATATTTCTTTGCATTTGGAAAGAAACATTAAACGAAATAATACTTGTAACTCTCGCCAGTTGAAGAATATACTTAAGCACGCATTCGTACACACACTTTTCGAGTCAAGTTTTAAGAATTTGAGTATTTAGTGCTACACTAAAAAGAGTTGAAAAAGAAAAAAAAGTATTTTTTTGATCATCATAGATCTCAACTCCTTCCTTCTCGCTCCCGTCAAAGCGATAGGGGTAAGGTTTTCCCCCGTTTTCTTGTGCCCGTGATTTTTCAAGGCTGGTGTATATATTCAAAAGTAATGCACAAAAATTATTAAAAACAACCCTAAAAATGTTAACATCTTATTTTACATACCCAATAGAAGTACCAAACTATTTATAATGTAATTGGGTTATTTTCATCAATTACATTTTAAACTACACAATGTTTTATTCAATGTTCTTGAATGAAAAATAGGCAGTTTTTTAAAAAAAATTTCCGAAAAATAAAATTATTTTTTGGATGGGTCGGGTGGGGTGAAAAGAAAGCTGCATCTTCAGAATTTTATATTTATTTTGGCAAAAATAGCACCTATATTCATGAAAACATAAATGTTTCTTTAAGAAATTTAACATTTTTTCATGTTTTGAAGTTATATCCAGATTTTGCTTACAAACTTCCCGAAACTTAGATATATGTACGTCATACAAAACATTGAGTTTTGAAATTTATAAAAATATGAATATTCAATATTTAAATTAAATAATTTTTGCTTGACTTGCACAAATATATCAACGTTTTTTCTGACTGAACCTTTTTACCACTGATGAGGACAAATTACATAAAAATTTCAGTTAAATACCTTGAGAAAATTCAGAAAGTTAAGGATATAGTGAGAAGGACTTTTTTTACTCTGAAATTAGCTGGAGAATGACAAGTTTAAAAAACATGCAATGTTTAATCACAAAAATAATGGGATGGCTAAATTGAATTGCATACAATTTACTAATATACGCTGATATACTAAATATGCATAGATACTTATAAATTAGGTTAATTACATCACATAAATTGCATTAACTTTATATTAAATATTTTGACATTAAATTGCATTAATTAATTAATTGATTTGTGAATTTTATAGAAATTGTTGTCACAAATAAAAATTGCTACGGATATATCAACCGAAAAACTATTATGAATTATATATATATATATATATATATATATATATATATAATTCATAATAGTTTTTCTATTTTTTGTTTATACATATTTATATTTGTCTATTTCTACCGGATTCCTATAGTAATTTATAATTCCAATTCTATTCTATTGCTGTTATATTCACCCACGTGGGTTTTGGGCCTTTGCCTTGGATTATCTCATGTGCTATTATGTCGAAAATTTCCGTTGTAGGGGAAGGTTGAGATCTCACAAAACACTATTTAACCCTGTCTCACTGTCCTAAGCCAGTGACAGCTCGGGAAATCATAATAGTTTTTTCCACTCTAACTAAATTTCTCTTTTTTGGTTTGTAATGGTTCCATTTTTTTGGTTCTTTTGGTTTGATCTGAAGATATTTTAGGATTTATTAGTCTTCTTAATTTATTTATTGCTATATATATATATATATATATATATATATATATATATATAATTAAAATATGCAATTGTAGTGTTTTCTTAAAGTATACAAAATTTCAAAACGTAATTTCCTAACTTACTCTCAATTTTAGCCATTTCTGTAGTATATAATAATATTTTAATTGCAACATTTGTGTACTATTTTATGAAACACAATATTTTCTGCAAGATTCAGATTTCGTAATTTCATGCTACTTATATGTTAACTTATCAAAACATAAATTACGAATTCATTCACGATTAGTGTCCCTTCTGTTGATAAATTGTTACGTGAGTCGTATTGTTTATACATAGTTAATAACTCTTGACATTTGATAGCGTTCCTCCTTGAACTTCCACACCGAATGCTGAAACACGACTCTGATTGTAACAACTATTTAGTTGAGTGTACGCAAGCGTCAATTTGCAGCCGTTAACAGAGCGTTCCCCATCTATAGTTCGGGAGTTTAGTCAAAAGCTAATCGATTCCGTATCATGATTTTCTTGTCAAGCAGCTATTGAGTCGTTACTAAACACATCTCTTGTTGATACCATTATCTTTTGACTACCAATTACACAGTAGTGCGATTAAAAATTGATTGCAGGCTTTAACTCTTACTTAACCCCTTAACAGGTTAGTTTTCCCCCAAATATTTTTTTTTAAAAAGGCACCTTTTGTTATTGCATATATCTAAGGATAATACACTTAATAGAATGAGAAAACAGAAGAATTTTGTTTTAATTTTAATTCTTAAAGTTTTCAAATTATTTTTTAGTTTATAATTATATATGGAGCACAAAACCCACTAAATGCTTCCTTTTTATAAGTACACTCATCATGCTATGAAGAACCTTTCACACACCTTAAAAGATTTTCTCTCATACTTACTAGAATTTTCATATTCGTACCTCTTTTGAAAACAGTCGAGGGTTGTGTGTGTGTGCATTTACTCTGTCTAGTCACATTAATGTGACCACCTGTCAAAAGCCAGAATAACCACTTTTCGCAGAGCGGATTACTGCGAGACGTACAGGAAGAGATCAATTAAGTTCCTGAAGGAGTTCACTGGGATGTTGAGCCATGCGACTCCAGTGCCGTGGCCAGCTGCGCTAGATTACGAGGGTCGGGACCCATGGCACGAACAAGCTGATCGAGATAGTCCCACAGATTCTAGACTGGGTTTAAATCAGGTGAGCTTGCTAGCCAGTGGAGAACGGTAAACTCATCCTGGTGCTCTTCGAACTACGCACGTACACTGCTAGCTGTGTGACACTTCGCATTGTCCTGCTGGTAGAGGCCATCATCCTGAGGGAAAACAATGCGCTTATGGGGGGTGGACATGGCCCGCAAGGACAGAGGCGTACTTGTATTGATCCATCGTGCCTTCCAAAATTATGAGTGAACCCAGTGAATACCAGGAAAACATTCCCCAGACCATAATGTTCGTGCCTCCTGTCTGGAACGTTTCGGCAATTGTTGTAAGGGGGTTTGCTTTCAGAGGTTTCACGCCGTGTACGCTAATATCCATCTGTGCGATGGAGCATAAAACAAATCCATCGGAAAATGTTACCTGTCGCCACTTAGTGGACGTCCAGTTAAGGTACTGGCGTGCAAATTCCAGCCTTCGTTGCCGATGAACAACAGTCAAAATAGGTGCATGAAACAAGCGTCTGCTTTAGAGGCCTAGACACAACAACATTCGCTGAACAGTTGTTTGGGAGATACTGTTGGTAACCCCTCGGTTCATCTCGGGGGTCATTTGCTCAACAATGCCATGTCTATTTGCATGAACACATCTCCACAGACGTCACTCACCTCTGTCATCTATCGTAAAATATAAAGCGATTTTCCTTGCAATTTTCTATTTTCCTTTCTATATGTATGGTGTGTTGGACTATTTTTGGTATTTTTTTCTATTTATTCATTCGTTAAATTTAATTAATCTAATAAAATAGTATAGCAAAAAAGAAATCACATTCTCAAATATTAGGTCATCTCAGGTGGGATTCAAACCCACGACCTTTGGATTACAAGTCCAACGCGCTATCCACTGCGCTACAGGTACACAACGAGCGATTTTTCTTTTTATATAATAGGTAGTGGGTTTTCTGTTTATAAATTAGTGAATTAATATTTGAAAAAAAACTGTAATAACATCAAGTGTCATCCAATGCAAGTTTAAAAAAATGTATTTGAACAAGAGTGGATGAATAAAAAGTATTTTATTAACGATTGAAAATTTGTGAACATATATATATATATATATACATAGGGAGAGTGTGAAACAAATAGTAGAGGAAAATTGAAAAAAGCTATATGTTTGCTGAAACTGCTTATAAAACTATTTAAAAAGCTTATTTTTTTATTACTTAAATGATTTACTCATAAATGTATACTTCTCGTATGCATTTGTATTTTTGTAGCTAATTTTAATCTAAAAATTGACACGATTAAAAAAAATATACTTTCCTGTTAATATTTGAATAATCACTTTAAGTGTTGTAGAAAATATTTCAATAAGAAAAAATTTAATCCGTTTATTTATATTATTTTCAAAATATGAAATAATTTGTTTTTTAAAAAAATAATTGTTCTGGTTTATTTGTAAAAACAATGTTCTGATCTATTTGTAAGCAAATTGTATTGAAATCTTATTTTTCAAAATGACAAACGAGTGCGCTTGCTCAGGAAGAAACAATTTTATGATTATGTTTTCATTATAGGAAACATTCTTTCTACGAAATTTATTTCGAAAGTAGAACAAATTTTTTAAAAAGAAGTTCAATTTTGAATCATTAGTGTTTGTTTCAAATTTTGAAAAGTTATTTCGTACAATCTTTCTAAGTTAATTTGGTTTTTTGAGAAATGGGATCATATTTCATGGGTTTTTATTGCATATTTAAATGAGGTGAAAGTCTAATTTATCGTTCCCTTCTTTCATGTCTTATTAATTTAAAAATGTTACCGAGATTTAGGAATTCCAATGAATTATTTTTTGAATGAGAAAACATTTACTTCGAAATATAGTAATGTAAATTGTATCAAATAATATAACACACATTTTACTTCTTGGGAAGAGTTTGAAAC
>BMAV01019588.1:41986-79725 GCA_019973955.1 Trichonephila inaurata madagascariensis
ATATATATATATATATATATATATATATATATATATATATATATAACCCCACTTTTATATAAATTATTTTACATATTAGCTGTCCTAAGTCAGTAATGTTTATAACACTGCAGCAACCATTTTATAATTTTTAATCTCGGTTACTCTTATGTCCTTCATTGTGAGATTTTCCTACTGTCTATGTGTTTTTCGAATGTTATTGTTTTGATGTTATCTCTTGTTTGTAGGGAAAAATCCTATATATATATATATATATATATATATATATATATATACATATATCTTTTAGATACTATAATTATTAATCATTTTCATGAGCACATTCTCTATTTAAATTGTTTCTTTGAGAGGATACATGCTTCAAATATATTGAATTTTGAAGAAAAAATGTACATAAACATAAATTTTCTGAGATATGAATGAAATGTGTGAAAATTAATTGTTTCTAAAAGAGATGAAAGACGATGACTTTGAATTTGTTGTCGATATTTTCTTGGATTCACAGACAATGGGTACATACATACATAAAATTTTGGAGGCTTTTTGTAAAAAGTGGAAAGGTTGAAATATCCTTTTAAATTTTCTAAGAATGACTATATGCATTTTTATAAGTATTCCATGCAAAGTGATTCCATATATCAAGCATAACGGAATAGTGAAATATTTTACGCCTTTGTTCTTTTCCATGGAAGGAAAACGATGCCCATGAAAGGCGAAAAACTCATAAGCGTTGATATTTTGTCGATGTATCATTTTGATTACTCCATAAAGAAGGTGACTTGAGGGAAGGAATTTTCCTCAAATTCCTCTTTACAAAGTGATTCCGTGCTTTGAATTTTCGATTCCCTCTTTGGCTAACACCATCTGGAAATATAAATGAAAAATGTGAAAAAAAAAGAAAAGGTGTTTGAAAGGAAAAGAAGAGTGGAACTGTGTATAGAGCTGGAACGTTATAACAAATAATAAATAAATGAAAAAAAGTTCTGGAATTTACTGACAAGTTTTCTTAATGTTCTTCTACTGGAAAGATGAATGCAGGTTGATTGATGTTGTGATGACAAGCCACTCAAGGAAAAAAAGGAAGAAAAAAAGAATGCCTCTCCACGTGGAACGATAAATGATGTTCTTAAAATATCTGGGAAGCCTCAGAACACACCGATTGCAATTCCTTGAAGTCCTTTGATTTTTACAAATGTTTGTGGAAGAAAAACATTTTTTGAATGTTATGATTATAACATGTGAGAAAAAAAAAAGGTTCTAGGTATAAAGACTGCATTGATTCTAAAAAAAAACGGAGAGAAGACATCTGTAAGATGATTTTATGTATCTATGTTTTAAAAAATGTTTCCTTCTATTAAGAACATTAAGAAATAACGTCATCAGCCCATTTATCAGAATGAGTAACTCCCCTTCTCTGGGTGTTAATTTCATGTAGCAGTACTACGCGCCAAGTTGTTGTTTATATTCACCAAAACGGGCGATAACATTACAATATGGTTACCTTGATATTTTTATTGTGAGGTAAAGTGGTTGCTATGGGGATAACGTATATTAGAGTTAATTTTTATTGTCTTATTGTTCGTGGTAACCCTATTAATTTCAGACGATTTTAATTTGATTTCTTTAAAAAATAAACCAATCCCACTGCATTTGTTCTTCCAGCTACTATTTCAGTCTTCTCTTGTATTTTACGCTATTCTCGAATATGGATATTTCTAATATCATTCTTGAGTACCAGGATATATTTTTTAAAAGAATGAGTACTATGGTTTTAAATATTGCTATAAATTGCACATTTCCACTTTATTTTACTTTTTAATAATGTTTTTTTGAAAGTTCCTTGTTCGATGAAACTCATTAAAGAAACTCGCAATTTTCGGAATATTGCAAATTATTAGCACTTATTAACTGATATTCATTATCAACTTTAATACATATTATGTGATTATTTTATTTATAATATAATATAATGTAATAATTTTTATATATATAATGGTTTTTTTTAATATTTTTTTTGTAATTATTTTTTATTTTACTTTTTATAAATATTACAAATATTATTTATTTATAATAATAATTATTATATTATATGAACATTATTATATATAATAATTATTTATAAAAAATATTATCATATATCGTAATTACCATTAAATTATATTATATGATAATAATAATAATATACTAGCTGCATGGCCCGGCGTTGTGAGGGCTTTTTCTACTTTTTTTTAATTTTCCTTTTCCTTCACAAAGTCAGCACTTCTAATACTCGATTTCAAAATAACTTTCAGCACCCTCTCCTCCGCTTAGCCCGGCGTGGCTCGGGCTTTTACTAAGTGTATAACTTAAAATTCCCTGTTTCGACCTTTCTTAGCTTCTTTTATCTGTCAGATAGGTTTATTTCCCCCCGGCGTTGCACGAACTTTTTTAAATGCATAACATATTGTCATGGAAATTCCCCTTCCCCTCTCGCTAACAGAGCTATCGAGTAAGTGAACATTCACCGATTCTTAAAGTGCTTGACCGGTGAGACCATTTAGTAGCCCAAAAAGTAATAAATTATTGCACAAAAAAAATTCGTAAAAAAAAAAGTTTTTGATACTTTACTTTTTAAATCATCAACTGTAAAAGATCAAAGTATGATTTTTTTAAAAATCATTTTCAAATAAACGCATCGATATTGATTCATTTTAGAAAAATCATAAAATATGTAAAGTATCGTTGGTTTGTAAAAAAAGGAAAAACATACTGTATCGTGACGAAATAAATTATCTTTCCAATTACAAAATTGCTGGCGAAGTTATTAAATGAGCGAATAAAATTTTGAGTATTTTTTAAGAAAATCATGAAAACTAAGCGATGATGTTGCTTCGAACTCGGGTACAAAAGTTAATAATCCAGCGTGGTTCGTGAGAAGATACACTAACTCCTACGTCATACGGTCATATACATTTGCTTACCTTTGAATTTTAATATTGTAGATTACATATTATTATTATTATTTATAATTTTTATTACATTATATTGATATTCATTATTAATTGATATTGGTTATTTTTAATCTATTCCTATATTCTTCATTTGAAATATATTTTAAAACAGTTCTTTAGGATAATTTTCCTGACAATTTGCGACAGCAAGGCCAACCTCTTGAGTTCCACGTAACTCGACAACAACCACCTTTTATAGCGATTAAGGAATCGAGCCTAATAGGATTGGGCACTTAATACTCCTATATCAAATTACTTCCATTGTGGAGTTACGCATTCTGATAATTAGGCCGACAATGCATTTTCTTGCAAATATTACATTTTTGGAGAAGTAAATATCTTAAAACATGAGTATTTATAGATTATCTATTTGTGTATTGGTGGACTTTTCTATTTATAGAAAATAAAACTGTTTGGTAGATATATATTTTATTTCATACTATTTTAGAGCTTCCTACTTTTCCAATAACATCCAGATATCTGAAATTGGATAGTTACAAAGCCTTTTAAAGTCAGGAGTTGCAATGGTAATTATTTGTTTCCGTTCTTAATCCTAGAGCGTATAAAGAATTCCTTTTATTTCAAGCTCTTCTAATTGGATACAAACGATACGAAAAGTAAATAGAAAATATTAGTTAGATTTTCAGCTGTAACGTTAGACAATAATGATGCAGAGGCTAGACAGAGAAATAATGTCTGGAAAGTAAATTCTATACTTTCTTTCATCTAAGTTTTAATAAGCTTCTAAGCTATAAATACGGGTAAATTCCTTGAGAAAAAAAAGTATAAATACCTTAGAGCAAGTTATTTTCTTTAAATTCTTGGAAGATATGGTATTATATTTCATTATTAGGAAATAAATTGTCGAAATATAATTGGTTATGGACCAACTCATTCCTGAAATTCAAAAAAAACTTTCTTAAAAGTAATTGCAATGAAGAGTTTACTTTTGAATGTAATTAAAGGTAAATATCTAACATCGGAATCTTTAAATACCAGGCGAGCTAAAAGTTCGTTAACATTTGAAAAATTCACTAATTCACTGAATAATGTGGGAAGAGAGGTAAAAATTCACATGCTTGAAATGACATGGGATTTTACTGAAAAATCAAACTAAAAAAGTGGAAATTAGCCAACAGATGGCACTGGACAGCAAAACATCAGTGAAGCTGCATGAAAATTTTTAATAAAATTAGCTGTAGACAGAGGAAACAAATGAACCAGCAATTGCGACATCATGACTTTACCAAAAAAAGCATTGTTAGTAAAGCTGTACTATCAGAATGGAGAATCTGTTATTGCAACTTTACGATCTTATCACCATAAGAAGGGCATGAAAGATCTCTTATAAGCACATCGTTTGGTGAGGAGAGCGTAATGAGTCACCCCTTCCATCAAGTTTGGCGTCCCATGTTCCCAGACCTCAATTCGTGTAATTATTGGTTATTAAGTTACCTGAAGCTGTAAGTCTACTTCGATCATTCGACCTCATTAGGACCTATAAGACAACATCCGACGGCAATTTCTCCATATATATACATTTAAGCTGTACATTGCTGCTCTCAACATTATTCCACGATTATGGGTATTGTTGATGAATGATGACTGATATGTTGAAAATTTGTCATAAATTTGTCATCATGCTGATCATTACTTTTATAATATAAAGTGAAATTCGTTGGCCATATTTTACTATTTTTATTGGCTTCAATAAAACCTCAAAGCATTTCAAGCATGTGTGTTTTTTTTTTTTTTTTTTTTTTTTTTGTTTTCGGGAAACATTATTCCATGAATTATTGAATTTTCAAATGTTAACAGACTTTTGGGTCACTTACAGGGTTGAAGCAAGTATACGAAACTCACAAGTTCTTAAAAATCAGCACACAAATTCAGAATTCAATCTTATAACTTCACACATACACATATCTTGAACTACATCTTTTAAACATGGTAGTAGCTTTTCGTCTCTTATTTCTACATTCTTTTATAGCGTAAAGTTTATAAAATCCCTATCTGTCGAATATTTATTTATACACATATCGTGGTTAGTACGAGAATATGTAAGCAGTTAATCAAGGGATAAGTTGAACTATGCACACTGCAGTCCGTGTTTTGTGAAAACAGACATCCTAGAATAACTCTGTTAACAGTAAATTCCTTCTCTCATGGTGTTATATTAGGAGGCCTTCTTAATTTCTATTGTTATAGAACTAGCACTCTTCGGGGAGGGATGAAGTCAGAAGCAGTGCTTTAAATGACAGGCTTTGCTTCAAATTTAACTCACATTTGAGGAAGTTTATTGCATTTTTTTTAAGAATACTGATATAAAAAGAAAAAAAAACTAATAGAACTGAAGTTGACACAAGTCAAATGAACCCAATCCTTGTAATGGAAATTTGAATATTTACTTTTACCGTGTAAAATGTTGCTTAAACCCAAATGTTCTTTTAAATACCAATATGTGAGTGCGTTTTTTCATTGGTTTTCAATTAGTTTTAAATAAACTAAATACTTCGAGATTCAGGCAATAAATGTCATAATTTTAAAAAGAGTAAGCGGACGAGGTTGAGGGTAGAGTTAATATCTCGTTTACCGAACTCTCACAGCACGCTATGTAAGGATATTGGGGTTCAATTCGATTTAATGTGCATCAGACACCGTTACTCCCCTTGAATGAATGAATACCTTTAGCGGGATAAGTATTCGACCATACAATTACGGTGAAGATCCTCCTATCAAGAAATTGCCAAAGTTTTCTAATCATCAGGCTACCATGACTCCTTTATCTGTAGGTAAAAGTGCATTTGTATTGTAAAAAAATACCCTTCAAGAATACCAATTCTCTAAGCTTTATGTGAATTCCCCTTTACTCCTGACAATTATCTCTCTTTCATATTTCTTCCTTACAAATTCAATTTATCATGAATAATTTCATTTCTTACTTCTCATACAATTTTTTTAGATTATTATTCAATAATTTTTCCTATTGATTATTTGAATATGTTGATTTTCATTGGTACGTTTTTTACTTTTTAATTTGCTTCTCTATTAATAAATTTAAGTTTTCAAGGGTAAATTTGGTTTAAATATATATATTCATTTACTGACTCCTTTTTCATTAAAACCCTTTAGCTTTATTAATGAGGACAGGACTTGCACATATTTTCACGAACTTGCAGAAGTAGTTTTCAAAAAGAAATTTGATTTTTAACATAATTATAAGTATCTTTTTTAAAGTTAAACATTCTATTTGCAGATAAGATAAGTATTCTTGGAATTGAACGATAATTTAGAGTAAATAGATAACTACAACAATTTTTTTTTTTTTTGTAATGTATATGAATTATTTTTAAATAAAGTATTCGAAAGTCACTCGCTAGTTTGCATTAATGTCTAGTATCATTCTTCTTTAACCTTTATTAATTTTGAGATGAAAATTATTTATACAAATATGTCTAAAGATAAACACATATATTGTAAGGATTGAATGGAAAAACCAGTATTCTTCATGAGATGATTTAAATATTCATGAAGAGGATATCAGAATAAACTAAATAGTAATATTTTAACTTGTGGATAAGATAACAAAAAGATACGATCAGGTTTAAGAGACTTATGAAAAATCAATATTAGTTTTAGTTAATATTTGGGGTACTCTCCATTGTATGTTTGTGTGAGTGTACAAGTTATACAACTGTTCACGCTCCATGCTCAAATTGTAAAACTGCAATTTAAAAGTATTATGTAGTTCTATTTCTTTCTTTCTCTCTTCTAAAAATTCATTCTTGGCTCTTCTCTTCAGTTAAATTCATCCCTTAAGCTCCATCGTTCAACACTCCATTAATAAAGTCCTTAGATTTTGATAAAACTACCACTCTTGTAGCTTCCTGGAAAGTTGAGTCTTTAGATGCGTTGATTATTAATAAGTCTTCGTATGAGACAACATCTTTCTTCTCATGCAACGATTCCAGTTCAGGCAATTGTTGTGATATTTTTGTGAGAGAGCTTACAATAATGTACTATCGCAACCGTATTGGGGACAATATACATGAAACGAAGCACATGGTTGCCAATTTAGCACAAATGACACATGCGAAATCGGGGTTACCACCTTGCCGAGTTATCTTAAACTTTGGCATTGTTGCGATAGTATGGAATAAATTTATTACAGTATCACAAAAAACTTTTTTTATATATAAAGAGATTAAAAGAAATGTATTAAAAACCCCTGAAATTACAAATTAAAATATTGTTAGTATTTTTTAATTGGAGTTGATGCTTAATTTTTTTCAAAGCTTAGAAGAAGTTAAATGTTTGCTCTCTGTTATGGTAAAAGGTAAGCAAATAATCTCACTTAGCTCTAATTTCACTTAGCTCTTTAGCTCTAATAACTTCAAAAATTCTTATTGGTGATACCGTACACTTTTTTTTAAAACTGTTTACCATTGATATTATCAAGTTAGCTAGATTTATGAAATGTAACTAAATTTCTTTTAACGAAAAAATAAATAAATAAAAAAAAAAAAAAAAAAATAGGATTTATCTGCTTTGATAATAGCGAAAATTTGTATAATAAGGCAATTAAGTGCTGCCCCACCCAATATGGTGGTTATGATACTCGGTTTGTAATCGAGTGGGTTCGGGCTCGAATCCCGAGTAAGGCATGTTAGTATATTCGGGAAAAGAAATCAGACTTTCGCCTGAAATGGATTCCCGTCTCAAAAGGAAAACAGCATACCTCTTATGTTCTTTGCTGGAATCATTGTTTGTAATAAAATCTGTATTCTTCTGTGATTGTTTTATATGTTTCTGTTCATCTATCTCACGTCTTTCGTATGTATCCCAGTAATAAACACACGACAGCAACAAAAACAACAAGACAATTATAAGTAGGAATACAAAATTTAAATTTTACTATACAATAAAAAACTTAATAAAAATAAAAACTTAAATGGAATAAAAAAATTAGTTAGAACCAGTAGGAAGAGTTATCGTATATTTTTATTTCTTAAAGAAATAACCGAGTTTTCTCGATAAAGTTTATCCTGCGTATTTATTAATCTATATATATTTTTTTAATTTTGTAAATTACAACTATTATAGATTTGTTTGGTTTCAGGAAACTGTAGATTGAACAAATCCGTATTACGAAGAAAATAGGGGCTTACGGTGTGATAAAGTTTCTTCTTTTGGAAAGTTACAGTCCCCGGAAAATCCCTGACGAAATAGCAACTGTTGGTGGAAATGATAGCCTGTCATATCACGCTGTTTTGAGGTAGAAAAGGAATTTTCAAACTGTCATTTGTCCTTCATAGACGATCCAAGACGCGGAAGATCATCACTCACGGACGCTGTTGGCACATTGAAGAAATTGGTGGATTTTATGGTAATAGATAGGGAGAGCAGCCATCCATATGGTCATGTGAATGAGACTAACCTTAGTTATGGTAGAGTGGGGGAAATTATTTACGAAGTGCTGCTCATGTCATAAGTGTCAACACGCAAGAATTTATGGTTGCTGATTCCATTTCAGACGCGAACATGGTATGATCTGTCAGGGGAGGTTGAATCTTTTGGAGCAAGACAAAAAAAAATTTTTTTTTGGTCTCCTGGTTACTGGGAATGCATCTTGGGTCTATCATTTCAATCCAGAGATGGAAGAGATGAGCAATTCGTGGAACCATGACGAGACTCACTTAACTCCAAGAAGGTTAGTCACAGAATTTTTCAAGGAAGGTTATGCTGTGTTTGTTGTTTGGTAATGTCGAGAAGTTATCTTATCACACTATCTGGAGTAGGGTCAAATCATCATTAATTCCTATTACTGTACGCTATTGAAATAATTGTGGGCTGATATGATGAAGAACGGTATGATATAATCATCAAAGACGTTGAAGAATGGCAAGAAATACAATTTGCCTAGAATGCATTTGCTAATTCATCTCGAGATGCGTTTGTGGATCCAAAGCAGATGTACATTTAATGTTTTGCCCCATCCACCCTATTCACCGGACTTCACCCAAAATGAATTTTTCTTATTCCCAGAACCGAAAAGCCATTGTGAAATAGTAAATTTTACAACACAAAGGACTTAATTCAAGATACGGAGCAATGGGTTTCGACGTAATATGCTATGTTCTAAGATGACCCTCTTCAAAGGTACAAGGTTTTTAACTCTTGATGGCGACTTTGTAGAGGTGCCTTAAAAATAGCAATCTAAAAATTTTAAGTTTTTATCTCGTTTATTTTAGTAATAATTAAAACATTATTATAGCCACACGCAGAATCTAAAATACATATAATGGCTCCTTTTGCACAGAAAAGTAAGCAATTGATTTTTTATATTAATGGTTACTCGTTGCAATAACTAAATATCAAGACTAAATGTTATTTAAATCACAATATTTCATGATTTAATATTACAAATTAATATTATATTATTAATATTATAATTTAATTATTAAAATCTATATGCGGATAAAAATGTACAGTCTCAGCTCTAAAGTAAAGTCAGAAATTATTTTAATACAGTGTAAGCATGTTAAAATGTCTATCACAAATATATTTTTAATCTTTTTTATAAATGGTATGTGTTTGAAACTTTAGCTTCCAATATTGGCTGTTAGGTGGAAGTGGGTATATATTTACGACGAATAAAAAAGGTAATTATGCTTAGGTAGTTTAATTTCCCCTTTTAAAAATACGTAATGAATTAAAATGCTTTCTCATGCATTTTAAATTATTTCAGATCATGAAATCTGAATAAAATTAATACTTCTTTTTTTAATTTACTCTAATTTCAATTTCATAGAAATTAAAATCTTTTTGGAGAAGATATTTTCAAAGACCTCTTGTAAAACAAGAATTTTAATTAGTTATCAAAATAGTTAATGTACTTTTATTATTTGTAACAGGATTTATAAATTTAAGAATTATTTCTTTACATATATTAGGGTGTAATAGATTTTTAGTTCATATATTTGATCTCCTAAATTAAGATTCAAATGGTTATTTAAGTGAGAAAAAAGATCAAGGTATCAAAATTCGCTTTAATTATGAATATCAAAACTGATTCATTATATTTAACAGATACGGAAGTATATATTAAAACATAATTGTAATAAATTAAAAAAAGCCTTAGAATTTTTTCTAAAAATGTAATAACCTTTATTAGTTCAGGGAAAGTAAGGGAATATTAAAGTCGCACTATTCAACTACTTGAGGACTTTTGGCAATGAATTTCGTAATTTTGAGCAATTGTTCAAGTGATGAGGACGACACCTCTGTGAGTAGGTACCTCCCTCTCCTAACTTCCATACCACACCAACGAGGACGTTTGAGCGTCGACTTATTTAACGTTCATCAGCCCCCTATGCACAACGAGTGTTCAGTGGTATAAGGCTCGAACTCATGACACGCAGACGACGAGTTCGTTACCTTGACCAATAGGCTACCTTGGCCACATTAGTTTATGTCAGGGGGTGGCGAACCTGCATGGATCAACGTGCCATTTTTTCTAAAGAAGTGTATAATGGGGTATAGACGTGCCGTCAAATAATTGTGACTTGTAATTATTGGAACAATAATAAAACTAAATACTAACAACTCAAAACTCTTTATTTACTACGAAAAAATACTTTTTGTACTGTATAGTGGTAAATGTTTTAGTTATACGTGAAAATCAAATTAAAGTAACATTAGTGTGACTTCTGTTGTTGCAGATTGGATGACAAGTAACTTATATTAGGATTGTAAGATGTTACTTTTAATAAAATGCCAGCGGAATTGGAGTCATTAGCCAAATGATTTCTAAGCGATTAATTATTTTTGCTGTAGTTCACTTTTTTGACAAGAGGATTTGTGATTTGTTTCAGAAAGTCGTTTTACAGACAATATGTTCTGCATATCACTGTTCCAGAACATAAAACACACACCGCTTTGTCGCCTTTACTAATATAAAGCCGTATTTTTAGATTCACCAAATTCGAAATTCTCTGTTACTCTTACTATCTTACAATTTTTGTTTTTTTGCTGAACTAGCCATTTTAAATAAGTTAAAAATCGTAAATATAACAAAAATAAACTTTAAAATACAGTTGTGTCAACGAAATTGACTATGTTATGCGTAGACAAATTTTGCATCATAAGCAATTGTGGTGCACGACGTAACTAAGGCAAGGTAATAACAAACGAGTGTGCTCCCGGCTACCCCGCGATCGATCACTCACATTTGATCGTAATACTCCATTGTAAACTTTGTTATTTTGAAAGAAAATGCGCACCATTTTGATCACTGGCGTGCCCAAAATATTGTGCCGCATGCCATTGATGGCACACGTGCCACTGGTTCGCCATCCCTGGTTTATGTGAAAAGACATCTTAGAATGAAAGTAAATATATATATATATATATATTCGTTTCATTAGTAAAATTGCTTAAGGATTAGATTTCATTATAAATAACTTACCAACTTTTTAATATAAATTTAATACTATTAATTAATCAATAAATGCTAGAATATGAAACAATTGCTTAAAACTTTTAATAATCTTTAAGCTCATAAATTTATTATTAATAAAAATCGTAATATATACAACTGAATTATAGGCAAAGTTCATGATATGAAAGTAGATGTATTGAACTTTCGCATGTCTTTTTACAAAAAAAAAATCGAATTAATTCTAAGATATATAATACCTTTTTTTACCCGTGAATTCCACTCTTTCTAAATAACTTTCTGGAGAACCAATAAATAAGTAATTTTTAGATGTGTATATTTTTTTTTTAATAAAAAAAAAACTTATTTTTGGAAAGCTAAGCAAAAATAAGTTAGTTTATATTCAGATCATCGAATTGATTGACATGCATGGATATTGTTCTGGAAGCGTCTCTCGCAGATGCTATGACTCTCCTGTCAGGTCCTTTACACGATTTCTCCATCACTAGTTTGACAAGCCCGACCAGTGTAAATTGGTGTAGGCAATGGTTGTCTGCGGTTGTTGCGTCAACACAATGCGCAGTACGATGAGGAAGCAAGTTTAATTCCAACGTAAATGATTTCACAACGAGTCAAATCATGAAATTATGCTGATTAATTCCTTCAAGCGTGAGGAAAAGACGAATGAATAGAGTTATCTAGTATTAGAGTAAGGGATTTCGAAACACGGTTATATATGGGGCAAATCAATTAACAGAGGTTCAATATGTGTGTTCGATTACTGTATTTTTGATGTAGAAGAGTTGAGAAAGCAACGTCTGTGAATGTTTTGAAATAAATTCAAATAACACATTCAACTAGTTATTAAAGCTTATTTCTTGCTGGAGGATAATTTTTTTCTACAACTTTATTATATTTTAAAAGCTTATTGAATTCCTTTGATGAGACTAAATAAATGAAATTTTGCAGGAGTAAAAAAAAGTTTCAGACGTCTACCAATTAAAGGGTGAATCAATCGGTTGAATATGAGCTTAAATTAGCGTTATTTAGCAATGCAGAGCAGTTATTATGATCTTGAATGATCCATTTAATAAACTTAGGACTGTAAAAAATGGAGTTAAATGTCCAGAGCTCATGATTGGTTTTATTGCTTTACAATATATAATTAAATATTTATTTCAACAACATCTTTTGCAAGCATTTTACTCAGTTTTATGTGGTATAAAGAAGAGAAGTTCAGTTTTCAGTAACAAATGTGCATTAGTTTATAACTTACAAAGTAGTAAGGGAATGTTGAAAGCAAAGTTAGCTTAATAAGAGGAATTTTTTCATTGATTATTTACATTATGTATATACATGGTGATTCTACATTTAATTTTATAGCTTTAGAATGAATTCTAATATTTTCACCGATTCTCAATAAAATTTGCTTATGGAAAATACCTTAAGGGGCTCATAGGACTCTTAAATTGAAAATTTTTCAATTTTTTAAAAAAAAATATATGTTACAGCCTCAATATTTCTGAGCATTTTGGTACCACAATTGTGTTGATACTATGAACATTTTCGAAGTTCTTGAGAAATAAGTAGTAATACCTAAACGAAAACCCTATCTCTTTCTTATCTTTAATTTCATTTTTCGCAAAACAAAAAATTTAAGCTTTCGCGCAGGATTTCTCAGAAACTATTTAAGGTATCAATTTGAAATTTTATGCACGTGTTCAAAATAAAGCTCTTCATAACTTATACATCAATTTTCAAAAAAAAAAAAAATTAATGGAATCTCTTCTTTATTTTAATTTTAATTAATTATTTTCTAAAAATTTTAAAATTTTCTTTATAATTGTATTTAAAAAATTTTTTTTTTCTCTAAATTTCTTAAAAGTGAGTATAACTTCAAAAGTGAACCTTTTTATACCACGTAAATTTAATTTTGTAAATCTTGATCAATTTTGTACTTCAGAATCCTGCGCGGTGTAAAATACTAATTTTCATATTTTTGAAAATTTGTCCAATTTTTATTTCTTTATAACTTTTTAAATTTCTTCTCAAATTCTCTGAAATTTTGCGAAATAATGTATATGTATATATAATTATCTTATGGAAAAAATTTCAAATTATTGTTTTGTTTTATTGCTAAGTTAGATTGGTTTGAAGAAGGATGTCTTTTTCGAGTGCATGGATATCTGTTAAGAGTCCTGTGAGTCCTTAATAAAGAAATCTTAAAACATTCTAATGTTTAAAAATGAATACGAAAAATAGGTAAATTTTTTTCAATTGATAACTCTGAGGAAAAAGAGAAAGTATTTTTAGTAGACACTAGGGGAATGGCTTAGTGGTACAACCACCACATTGTATAAATTATACAACAGCTCATACTTATTGCTCAAATTGTAAAACTTTAACTTACACGTATCACATGTAGCTCTAAATTGTACTTCAATTTAGTCCTCCTTCAAAAACGATGTTCCTAATCACATTCTTCTCTAAATTGCACTGAATTTTCATACCGTCTTTGCTTCCGCACTATGATATAGTCACATACAATTTTCCATGAGTAAATATTGTTTCCTTCGATGCTATAAATAAACTGACTTTTTCAAAACTCTGCCCCCTGTGATTAATTAATAGTCATGACAAATGGCAATCTTAAAGAGAAATGCGTACGTTTCAGTACGAATTGGAATATCCAAGCCCCTTCGAGTGTCCAGTGGGATCCTTGGTATACATACAATTTCGACTTTATTATATCCTGATAAAGTTTCATATATACTGCAGTATATTCTTATGAATATTTTTCACTACCTGTCTTGTGCTGTTATAAAATTCATCTTTAATACAGAAATGTCTTAATAGCATGGCGATACAGCTTAATTTCAAAAATTCAGTTTAACGGATGGCATTCCCTATGAAATTAATGATGATAGATATTAAAGTATATAAATTATAATATTCCTAAGCAACGCCGTCACTTACATTATAATGATTGTTTATGAAAACTTGGCGAGATATTGGTGATACAACCAAATTAGCATCATTTTTGGCCTGTCAAATTTGGCTACTTTGTGACCATGTTAGCGATCCTTTTTGGCGAGTTGGCAATCTCTAAATAAATTTATTACATCATCAAGAAAAACTTTTTTTATTTTGAGAGAGATAATTATTTTTGATAATGCAAATGAGCAAACATTTTCGGAGCCACAACTGTCTTTAGAAAGCGTTGTTGTTAGTCGACCCCTGACTTACCATATTGATGCTACAAAATCTGTGTTACCGTTGGTGGTCTTAATTTTGAGTATTCATTATAAACATTGCTGTTAAGAAGCACTTTGTGACCATGTTGTAAGTGATCCAACTTTTTTTTCCCTTTCAGACCTTATATTTATAAAATCGGACTCCATTAACATGCTGTTCAGTAACATGTAAGTATGCATAAGACATGGTTTTATCAAGGCTTCCTCTATAAGCTATCACTTGTGATACCACTCCAGCACATTGGATCATCATGACTCTTATTTCGGATTTTAAGACAGTGTTTCTCAAACTTTCAATATTGGCGACCCAAATTTCAATCGTAATTTTCCTTGCGCCCCCTCTCAGACAATGACAATGAATTGAAGGAAATAATGATGTACTAAATATACAATACGATCTTAGTTATAAACCGTAAAAATTATTAAAATAAGAATTAAATTTTGTATATGTTGCTTTTAAGTAATAAGTATTTTCAGTTACTTTTAAGTATTAGGATAAGTATTATGTCACTTTTCATAGTTCAGAATGTATTTTGCTTTGATTTCAGTAAATTAACAATTTTTTTAAATAATTATTTATTTTCTACTTTTCAATATGCTTGCACTCCCACGTAGGGGTTTCACACCCCGCATTTTGAGAATCGCCGTTTTAAGAAATTCAGATTACTATTTTTTGTTCGGATTACTTCGCGCCTCCCGTTAAGATCAAACATCAATATTTTTTCATTCTCTTTAATAAATAAAAATTAATGTTTCTAGTAAATTGAAATGTTCCAGTTTCGATTATTATTGTTTGTAGAAGATTATTTTCAAGATATCATGATCTCCAGTGACTAGCTATACGCTCAATAATTTTATATTAGTCAAGTTTTAAGAAGTATAAAGATTGTTTTGTCATATAATTGATATCCTTAATAAATAAAGATAATGTCGATCGTAGAAAGATATTGTTAAAAATGTTCTAGGTGAAGAATATCAGATAACGATTAAAAGAGAAAAATGTGCCAAAACAGACTCCAGTCACCCATTCCAAGGACCTCTAGGAACAATAAAGTTATTACAAAGTATTTTTGAGCAAGCGGTATCTTAGATAAGGGCACAGGAAAAAAATATATCATGAAAGAAATTAAGAAACAAAGTATCAACAAAAACAATCCTCCATAGAGGATTGAGTTATAAAAAGCTAAACGTAATTTTCTTTAGATATATTTTAAATGTTAAAGTAAAAGAATTATTCATTTTCCTTTCATAACAAACTGAGAAAATCACGCAAGAAAATTAGAAGTGTAAAATAACTTACACTACCGCCCAAAGTATATTAAATCTGTAACATGCTTTACTTATATATATATAACCCATGGCTTAGTAATCTCATAGACCCCACCTGTAACGAGTTAATGGGGTCATATTGTATGAATATATACATGGTATAAATTCACATTTTCGTAAGGCAAAATGGAAGTAGATATGTAAAAAAACAAGGAAATTCACATTACATTAGCGAGTTTAATAAAGAAAGAACGGAAAATGAACTTGGAAGTTCGTACTCGATTAGATTAGGCGATATTCTTTTATGCTTCGCGGGTTCGTGAAAAAATGAAAGAAAATCGAAGTAAAAGGAGTAGGCACAATGAATAATTTACTATGTTGGCTGGAGATGAAAATGATTATTGTATGTCTGATACGGAAACGAGTGAATACCATCATTATGTTCTAATGTTATTGTACTTAAATAAGAGAATTTATGTGGTCAATATATAGTAAAGTTTTTTGGCCAAGTATGCAATAGGATTTTTATTAATGATATTTTGATATTTTTGTGGAGCACTGAATTCTCAATGAGCCAAGGAGCATCTGTAATTTTTCTAAGCAGCTTATTTAGAAAAGTTTTTTTTTTTTTTATTTTTTTATTTTAGTGATATGAGTTTTGTAGGCATGCACACACATCACTTTGTATTAGGATGGTACATAGAATGCTGGATCTAATTACTTGTTTTTAGAAAAGGATTCATTAGAATAGAGAGATAGAAAAAGCGACCAAGTAATGGAATGCAATTTATAATTTTCGATTTATTTATTATATAATTCGAAGATTGGAAATGTAAGACTCTCTCACTCTCATTAAAGAAACTGCTGGTTAAGTATTAAATTTGGGTGGAGCTTTTTTTGTGGCAGGTAGATTCATTCACATATATTCCTTGCGTATGTTGGAGTTATTTATTTTAGTTCTAATTTTACTTGGATTATCATTTATTGAATTTTAAGTAAACTGCAAAATATATTGTGTCATTAAAGAGAGACTTACTACTTTGTCAAATTTTAAAACCCTTTTTCTATTTCTAGTTAAAAGAATCTGTCCATCTTAGGCACTTAGCATTGGAGATCATTAACATCATCTCCACACACACACAATGATGCCATCAAAATTTATAATGATGGCAGTAAAATGGCTGACCAAGCGCGGGGAGCGGTATCTATATTGATATACCCCAGGAAAAATTGTCTCTGAAAAAACGCAATCTGGATTCCTGTTCAGTTTTCAGAAGTGGAGTTATAGCCATATATGGATGCGGGACTTGAGGCTATTTTATCTAAGAAGAATGATGGTGAGATCTTTGGATTCTGTCCGATAGCCGCTGTTCGTTTCAGCACCTTTTACAAATGGTTTATTGTTGGCGACAAAACCAGTGTCTCCATCCTACACAAAATGAAACATATATTCATTTTAAGTGGATCCCATCGCATGTCGAATATAACGGCAATTAGGCAGACAAACTAGTGAAGGAGGGCTGTAAACTTTCAAATCCTTCCACATCCACCCTTATCTATTTAGAATTGTACTCATTAAAAAAATCTCAAAATTTAGTGGAGTGGAGGGTTTATCCCACTCATCATTGGTATGTGTAAAGTAGATCCGGTCTGGCCCTAGCCCTCAAGTGTGACTGATGCTTCCCGATTACACTCTCTCGTATTGCCAGTGTACACATCAAGTGCTTCTCATTATCAGCAAACAAACAACTCTTCTACATCAGTGCAAGATGGCAAGATCACCAGGCTTCTCCCGAATACATGTGTCGCATAGATCTATCAAGTAAAGATATCTACACCAATCTCCTTCTTGTGCTCGACATTTTGAAAGTCAACGATTTAAGTGATCTTGTCTGACTTCGTTAGACCCTGGAGGATTGGCTACAACAACAACAGAATCTAAGTTGGTTAGCACTAATTCTTCTACACTTCCGTGGCTTTGAGAGAATAAAAATAATTGTAAAAGCTTAAATTGTTATTTACCTCAAAGGATATATCATCTATAAAATCATAAGAAGATACATCCGTCACCATGTGCAAGTTCATTACTATTTTATTAGTCTAGATTTCGTTGTCATGCACTAAATGGAACTGCTAAGTCCAGAAGAGGGAAATAACTCGAAAAAAAGACGAAAATAAGGAAAAAAAAATTAAGAATGGGGTAATAAATCATGCTTTAAAGACTAATGATAAAAATAGTGACAGTTCAGGCTAGAAGTGGTAAACACAATGCATTTTGACATCTAATGTGAAACCAAGTGATCAAGAATGGGACAGGGATGCAAGCTTTATAAAAAGACCTCAATATTATATAGTGCATGAAAATTTGATATTTTCTTTCGTTATTCATTTTAGATGAAATGAAACGTTATATTCACAAACCTTTTGTTTTCAGTGGGATAAAGTTTAATAAATTATTTAATTTACTCGCATTTTCTAAAATAAAATCGGCTATTTATAAAGTTAAATAGTTCAATCTACTAATAAAATAATCCAATTTAATGGCAAAATTCTTAGTTTTCAATGTGTCGTTTTAAATTGAATGTTTTAAATATTGTAAGTTAAGTAATTTTAATTCTACGTATAGTAATAACAAAAAAACAATAAAAAAATTAAATAATAATAATAATATATAAATAAGTAAACGGCATTAAAAATGGATTCTAACACATATTTACTTCTTACAAAGATAATTCTTCAACGTAGAAGAAGTCTATATATATATTTTTTTAATCTGTTAAAAAATTTTGAATAATAATCTAAGAGTAAATAAGTTTTCCCAATTTGTTGTCAAGAACTTGATTATATCGTACGTTACTTGAAACCTTAAGTATAGTGCATTAATTTGTAGTATGCCAATATGATAATGGTAGCATATTTCCTATTCACTGAAGTAATTATTAGTAATACTGCTCACTTCATATCATATTCAATCAGATGGATTACATTCATTCCCTCAGGATTAAAATCGGATTTAAATGTGAATACTACATATACCAAATGAAAATGTTGTAATGGTGTACACAGTTTAACTGTTTAATGTTCAGTAAACATTTTTTTTTCATAAGATGTATTATATAAAATTTTTGTGTGTATCTTATTTTATTCGAATAAATTACTATAACAGCAGAATCACAGCGAGTAAAGTTGTAATAAATAATTTCCGAAATTAATAGATATTTTTAACTGTAAGTGGTTTTTTAAGCAAGGATGGTAATATTATTTAGCAAAATTTTTATTTTTGTGCTAATCTAAAACTTTTATACTCTTTTTTTTATGTATTTAAAATATTTCCAAAAAATTGCTTTGAATCGTTTGCATTTGTGTTTGTCTCTCTCCCCATACTAATTTTATTGGGAGGGCGCGAATTTATTTATATTATATCCCTATCTGGAAAAATTGACATTCATCTAGCTAAGTTAAGTGACAATATATATATATATATATATATATATATATATATATATATATACATATTTAGTCATCTAGTATCGCACTTAAAATTTTAAAAAATGAAAAAATGTTCTTTAGTTATTTTTATCAATTTTTTAATTATTTAATTTAACAATGTCGTAATATTATTGTTTTAAAAGTAAAGTCTTGGCCTTGAGGAGTTAGAAAAAAAATCAGAATATTTAATGTTTGTACAGAAAAAACATATTGTTTTTAAATTAACGATATTTCATAGTTTTATTCATATTTATCTTTTCACCTTCAATTAATAAACCTTAATAAATAGGAGTCTTATGTTTCATTTCTATGTTTTTTATTTACGGCGAATGCTTTTTGGAAATAGATTTCTGAAGAAATTTTGACACAATAGGGGGCTTAAAGCCATACTATCGCGAGTAAATCACATGTTTGACACCCTGCTTTTTCTTTTACCTTATAAGCTTTTGACGTGTTCTATTTAGGTTGCTATGAAAACGGAAATATTCACCAAATAATTTTACTTTAATTTAATTACAAAAGTATGATAATGCGACAATTTATTTCTCGGGAAACTTTTTTACGTTAGTTTTCACATACTTTTTGAATGTCGAGTTAGAGGAGCTTGTAAAAAACTGGATGAGTAATAAAATCATTTCTAAAAAGGGTTTTGTGTTCCCATTATTCGGTAATCCAATTGAATGTTTGCCAAATAAGTTTCCTTCCAACAAAAATGTCTGAATGTGCTATTTCCAAGAACAATATAAGATATCAATATGCTTCCCCAACAAATATGCGAGTTTCTTAAGAAGCTGAAATGATTGTTTGAAAAATTAAGTATTTGCACGAAAATGCAGATTCGAGGCAGCTAATTAATAGGTAAAATAAAAATTATAAATTAAGTATGTCGCGTTATAAGCAAAACTTCATTCATAAAAAGAATTTACATCTTCAATTGGGAATCAGTTCAGCAGCAAGTAAATGTTCCATTATTGTATGGGCTGCATTTGCTGAACAAATCCAAATTAGTTTGAATGCATGATTTTAATTAACTGTCATTATTGTGTGAAAAGTCATTCAAATTCCTTTAACTAAATTGCTTTTACATTCTTGCGAAAAAAGTGTGGTTTGGAAGGGTTCGGATTTGCTGGGCACGATTTCTTAAGTTAGTAAATAAATTTGAAAGAAAAATTAAAAGAGCCCCATATCCATCAATATAGTTTTTGAAGGAAAATCTAGAGACCAACAAATGGAAATATATTGACAATGAAAAAATATAAGTACGTGGAATTTCTGGCATCTTATATAATGTTAATAGTGATGATCAATTCGAGCCTCAGGTATAACTTTAACGAACAAAAAAGGCCAGAAATTAGAATCAACCTTAGAGCAACACATCACTGATGTTTGATGACTACGCTGTCTCTGATCAAGAAACATCTGCAATTGCATTATCTGTCCTTCAGCATTATAAAGGACCCAGATACTCATTTCCAAGGCTGCCCCCGTCACACTCAAGTGGTGTAACGGTGTGTTAAACTTGTAAATGAAGCATCTAGAAAAGTGTGTGGTGCTGAAAAAAGAGATGGCATGCTCATTAATCTCTTATCAAGATTAATAATACTTGATTTTTTTTTTAAAAAATTGACTTTGAAATCTTCATTTGAATAAAAAAAATTATGTAATTTTGTAAATTGTGTTTAGTGGTTATTAATTTTGGTGTGTTTAATAATAGTCACTTATATAGTTAAAAAATATCCAAAATGAAACATATGCTTATCTTTTGTTAAGTTTTGCTAAATAAAGGTGAAAAAAAATGAAGTCGAATAAAATTACGAATCATTCTAATTGTGCAAAAAATTATGCATTTTGAGCTTTTCGTGCGAACAATAATCATTTTAAACTTACAGATCTCAATTTTTTTTCTATATTATACCTTAAGTTTTATATTATAAACAATAGCGTTTTAACATTCATAACTTAAATCATTATTAAAAATAATAAAGAATAGAGAAGTTAATAAATAATAATAATAAATATGATTAATTAATAATAATTATTAATAATAAATATATATTTATTAATAATAATAAAGTTTTGCAGCCCCATGTTACTGCATAAATATAAAATTTCGTTATAATTTTTTCTCTTAAAATACCTCACGCTTGGTGCATAATCACCCAATTGGTGATTTAAACTTTTACAATATTCCTTTTTTGCATATTATTCTGAAATATACCTTAAGTATACTTCATAGAGTGATTTAACTGAATGTGGACTCATACCACTGAGGTTCAGAGGCAGAGAAGCAGAAATGCATATCATTTCTCCGAAAAATGTAGTACTAGTGCGGCATCATTAATAACTTTTTCTTCTAAAAATTCATTATAAAATTGAAATAATGCCATTACAGAACTCCAATGATCGTTTTTATTTTGTTTAAAATGGAAACTATTCGCAATTAAAATGTTCTGTGTGTAAATTTTTAGTATTAGATTGGCTTTTTTGTAGGAATTCATGTATTCAAAGATAGTGCGTTGTGTAATGTTTTTATAGATACATTTTCTATTTTTAATATGATACTAAAGATTCTTATACATTTTAATTTGCTTAGATAAACAAATGAAAATCTTTTTTTATTGCACGATATTAAAAAATTTATATATTTTTATATATTATTAATTTTATATATAATTTTTATATTATAAATATATTCTTTGTTAAATGTAAAATACATGAATAATGGAAATCAGAATTTATATATATATTACAGTGATATAAAATATTATAAAGCGTACTTTATGCATTATTTTAAATAATCTTCACAGAACAAAAATGTATCGTTATTAGTAATAATTTTAATCTTTATTGTATGGAGTGTGCTTAATAATTTAAAAGTTATATTTTTTATTTTGGCATTGATTTTTAGCTTTTGTATACATATATAAAAGGTGTTATGGGCAGATATGGTACAATTGTTAAACTTTAAGAGGTAATGCATTTTTTTTATTGTTATTTTTTTTGCGATAAGTTTCTATGTCCTGTTAATTATTACTCTTGGTATATAAATCATATACACAATAATACTAAATATAATAAAATAACTTGTTTGTGGATACTTTTCAAACATAATATTTATTCAGTAAAAGAGAGAAAGACAGAGTACTTACAGCGAAAGTACTTTTGTACTATTTTTGGTAACTTATCTTCTCAAAATTTTTAACTTGAGATTAATCGTCTTTTTCGTTACCAATTAAGGCATTCCCATCTTCAAATACTTAAGTCTTGATTTCCTTTAGGCTTAGTTTAGCATTAATGGCTCTATCGGAAGAATCTTTCAACTAGATGCCTCTTTAATGAGATAGATTTTATATATAGATTATGTCATTTTAATATTAAATTAAAACATAAATCTTGCATTTCTTAAAAATATGATCGAACTAGTTGGGTGACTTCGAAAGATTTATTTAATCTATAAAATCCACTCAAGGAGCTTCATATCTCTAGAACTTTTTGCAGAGTTGAAAAAATTTATAATTTACATTAAAGCTAAGATTTCACCAGGGATTCTTTATTCAAATTTAAGATTATTTATTTAATAAAGTTTTATTTTTTAACTATACCAAATCGAAATTCAGATTCGAAATAAGGATCTACTTGACTGTACTCAGATGGGCTATAATTTGCTTTCAAATAATCCTTTCTTTACCATTGTTAGACAGACTTTAATTTTTATGATATTATCAAATTTGTTCATTTAGACAGAGAGGCTAATTATTTTGTTTTAAAATTAGGGGTACAAGAAAATCCCATACGTTTCTCTAAAGTTAGCCTTACGAAACCATTCCACTTAATTGTTTTTGACTCCGCTTAGGCAAGTTATTAAATACTATTATAAGAATAAATATATAAATATTAAGTAAAATGGGGTTTTATAAATAAATACATGTTAGACTCAATAATTCCCATGGGCGTTCTAAGCTTCTTTTCGTTTACCCACGATGAAACATCAAGCATCTCTATCCCTTTCATAATTATGTGTTATATTCTTTTAAGCTGTATATATATATATATATATATATATTTATATATAGCTTATACGTAATATGTAAACAATATTGTTTCTATTTTTATAATAAATGTATGTGCATAGAAAGTTATTAGGATCTTCACATTGTAAGCAGCATTTATAAAACCTTTTGAAATTACGATATAATGCTTTTCTGGGTAGTCAGGAATCGGATCATTATTTCAATGCATTTCCTTATTTCTATCTTTTCTCCAAGAAAGAGGACATACTTGAAATACATTTAAGTATATATTAAGAAAATATTATTAATCACATCATCACTGTTTTATACAAATGAAGAGAAAATAAATTAAAATCCTCTATTGATCTATTCAAAGTGCTTTTTAAGTAAAAACGCAATTTTTATTCCTAAATGATTAAAGAATGATATTTCTGTATGATAATTTAACAATAACTTTTACCTAAAACATTGGAGTTCATGTAATTGAATTTATATAACATCTACAGACAATATAAAGCATATGTAATGAAATAAATTCGTGAGGAAGAATATTCTTCTTTCCGCGCAAGTGCTAAAACTCTTAAAAGTTCAAAAGTGCTCTCTTGTTGGCTTTTACTTTAACTTTTTTTTAGAAATTTCTCGTTAATATATTTGTATGAAAAAAATATTTAATACTCATCTGATTAATAAAACAATTTATGATCACCCATTTAAAAAAGTTTAATTCACTCTACTCTCTCCTTCAAAGAAACATCAAATGGACGTGCTTGGAATTTCAGATGTGGAATGTAGCATATTCTTACAAACAGATTATAAAGCAAACAGTATTGTGCACTGGTATTATAAGGAATTTAGCAGACAGACTGACGCTAAGCAGAAGGACTAATGGCCAGGTTTATGGGACAATAAGATGACTTGAATGACCGTGAAATGAAAGAACTCGGGGGAGAGAATGGTTTAAAATGGAGGATTAGATTGGTGTCTGGGAATACATAGACAAAAGCAGGAGTGGGAAAGGAAGGATTTAAGAGAATTGTTAAGATAGTGAATAGTTTGAAGAGAGACGATGTCTTTTGAGTTGCAAAATTTAAAATCAGCCGACAATGGATTAATAAAGGTTAGCTTTGTCAAATACCTTTCATGACTTAGTGAAACAAATTGCTCTGAATTTCAAAAGGATGGACAGTTCAATTATTCAAATGAAGATACAGAATTATTTTTCAATAACATATATAAAGAAAAAATAATTAGAGAAAATAACTTATATTAAGATTTTAAAATATTATAAATTCTGGTGCTTTTGTCAAATAAAAATACCAAAATTATTATAATTTACATAAAAGTATTAAGAAATAAGTGGTGAGATATTTAGCAACAGGTTTCATAAAAGTGATTATGAAGGCAAGAAATACTTTTTGCTGTGAGTGATTGAAAATATGAAGGAGAAAATGGCTCATATATTTACAGCACGTGTTTAATAAAATACTTTGGTTTAATTTAATACATATGGCATGAAAAGCGATGCACCAAGAATAAATTATCCAAATAGAACAAAACTGCATATGCATGGACCTTATGATAAAATATGCAATTGGTTATCTTTTGGTGGTCAGTGATTGATTAACTGGAGGTTTCAGTGCAATATAATGCAGCATCCGATTGGTGTATAAAATAGAGGACGTTCCAATGTTGAAGCATTACTTCCATGCGAATGTGGTTCCGTGCACAAATGTAGACTGTACCAATACCTTTCAGGTGGATTTGCGAATAGTATGAGCAGATGTACCTTTTTGAGAGTAAGCGTGAAATTGGACTAAATGAGGGCTGACGGACAAATACAAGAATTACCAGAAATTTGTGTCAAAGTAATGTTTAAACGATGTTGGAAATATTAAAAGAGCCATGGTTATACAGAGCATGAAGAAGATACAATGGACTGAGAGCGACTACTAAACTCGAAGACTGAGTGATCGTTTGATTGGCACTCACAACCGATTACCCTCCACCATTGCATACAGCCAGGCTCATTCTGTTCTGGTGACGAGATAATTTGAAATGAAATATATATTGGACTATAGAATACAATTATTTATAGCGAAGATTCCCGTTCCAAATTTATCACCCATGACCATTGAAGACATGCATGGAGTCCAGGACAGTGGACACATACGTACTCAACTTATACTGTTGTGTGTTACACTGGACAACAATTAGGAATTATGATATAGGTTACCAATTCCGTTTTTCATTCATGATACCCTTACAGAATGGTGGTTCCAAGCCCTTTAGTTTATTTCTTACGGCCCTCTTGGAATTTAATTTCAATTCAAGTCCATACGTGGTATGGTGTTGTGTTGCTAGTCTATGTGTTTCCCTGTCGATTTCTATTGATCGGGCTCCTTCTAGCTCAATCACCAGTTCTATCCACAACAGTATGTTTGAGATCCAATGAGCAAGCGTCTCTGAATGTCTATGGCATTCGTCTACAGAATGCACAATTGTAACATGGCAATCCCACATAAGGTAGAAGTGTGTGGGGGGATGCATAGTTGATTTGTTTCTTTTTGTTCTAGTAACTGTATTTCTTGAATAAAGAAGCGACATGATATTCGGAAGAACATCATCCGTTAAAATGATATTAGTATAAGATACCTTTAGCGTTTTATTTTGAATTCGTATGTATCCCATCTACTGAATTTTGGCCTATTCATATCATAACTTATTGGTCCGTTGCTTTTAATTTTATAGAGTGTATTAACATTGTGATATTTTTAAAAGTGTAGTAAGATAATATTATTAAGGCACACACAAGAATAAAAAAATGTCCCCAAAGTTGTTTCACGCAATATGAAGGCCTTAAATTTCAAAGTCCTTTTCATAAACTTAATTTTAAAAAGGAATTTACATTATATATTATTACGTAGATCCGGGATCGAGGATTTTAGGCAAAACAATCCCAAAGAAAATAAACAGTTCTTTAAGAGTGATGCAAATTTATTATCAAAATTACAATCCTTTAAATACAGGATTCAGCAGCAATATTCACACAGTAAATCTCCAAAGGTCCTCACAACTTCAAAAGCAACCAAACACAATCATCAGTGTTTAAAAATATACGTAAGTAAAAGATTATTCACAATCACAGCCGAGCTAATTGCTAGTCAAAACAATGCTCACTACTCGCTGGTTTAATCCAGACTGACTGGTTGCGGCTGGCACTCTTATTTATAGGCGCGGCAGAAACTTCCAGAAATATAAGCGCTCGTGACATCGAGCGTGACATTAATGGAGAGATCCACTACTATTTAGATGAATCCAGAGGGTTCCGAATTCGCCAACATGGTCGCCAAATATTATGCCAACTTGGCTCTACCGCCAAGATTTCGCCAAGTTATCATTGAATCGCCATTAAACGTAAGGAGCGGCATTGCTTGTGAATATTACAATTTTAACATAAAATATGTATAATATAGAGTAATATAAATGCATTAAACATCCGAATACAAATTATTTACATTATTTACACAAAATTCGTAACAATATATATATATATATATATAAACTGCTGTTTGTAAAAAATGCAACACCATGAAGGAATCCTCAGAATTAAGTGAAATTTAATGCACAAACGACTTGACTTAGTACAAATGAATGGCGAAATTTTCTAAGGAAAAAAAAAACAATATTAAGTGTTCGAAAGAACTATTTGGTGCAGCCACCACGCGCTGCAATAAGTGCTGCTATACGACGTGGCATAGAGTCAAACAGATTTTGAATGTCTGCTTGTGGAAGAGATTTCATATTGCTGTATGCACAGTAAAAGTTCGTCTTCTGAATCTGCTTGACGCGGATCACGAGAGAGACACCGACCAACCAAATCCCAGACATGCTGAATAGGTGATATATTCAGCGAATAAGCAGACCAAGGGAGAACAGAAGTCTGGAATAGTCCTTACAACATGTGGGTGTGCACTATCCTGCTGAAAGATAGCTCCAGGGATGCCCCAAAAGAAGGAAACTACTTTGGGCTGTAGCACTTCACAGATGCACATGTTGCTATTGAGATTACCCTCTATTCGTAGCAAATTGGATCGTCCATGATACGAAATCGCACCCCAAACCATAACTCCGGGTGTTAGGCCACTATGTGGCTCAATGACGCAATCTGGAAGGCAGTGGTCCCCGGCATAGCGTCTAACACGAATGCGATCATCATGGTTCCACAAATTGAAGCGTGATTAATCTAAAAAGACAACTTGTTGCCAATTAGCTTGTCAGGCTCTGTGCTCATGAGCCCATTGTAGACGTAGCCATCGATGGTTTGTCGTGAGGATGATCTTGTAAAAAGTCACCCTTGTACGCAATTCACGGTGCCGCAGACGTCGATGGATTGACGAAGCCGACATTAGTACACTTATAACAATAGACCAACGTGCTGTCAACGGCCTGTAGGAAGTTGTACGGTCATTCACCGTCATGCGGAGCAGGCGTCGATCGTCACGCGCTGACATCACCTTCCATTGTTCACTGCTAGCTTTCCGAGTTGGTCGGTACTTGTTGGTCCACTGCTTTAAAACTCGCGCCAGTATGGAACTGTTCCGCTTCACACGAGCTCCTATTGCGTGATAGTAATATCCACCTTCTCGAAGGCAGATAATCTTCCCTTGTTCAAACTCCATAAGTTGTTGGAATTTCTCCTTATTTCGTCGTGGAGGCATACTTAGGTCTCATTAAACGTTCGCCACTAACAAATAATCCTTAACTATTTTCAACATCCTTCTATAGCCTTCTATTTATAAGCTTTCAGCATCAGTTCAGAGGGCACTGTGCACACCACGCATGCGTTGTAGCACTGAAACTTTACTATTTTACGTAACATTTTATTGTTGATATTTGCTGTAAAGCTCATTTAATTCTAATGATTCCTTCATGGTGTTGCATTTATTACAAACAGCAGTCTATATATATGGAATGCTTTCTCCGAGATTTTTTCTGGATTATAAAGGGTAGTCAGTATCCCCTATATTTTTATGATATACCTTTACTTTTATGATGTGGCATACTTGAAGAGACTTGGTACTTTTCTGTACACATTTATTTGATGTAGTAGAACATTTCACGTAAGTACAAGTATACGCACCACCACAGATAACAGAAAGAAATATTTAGAAATACGATGAACCCACAGTTATAGTAATATTATAAACAAATATCAGCCAGCCTATTTTCTTTGGAAATGAGAGCTTTTATATGAAGTTGCAACCGGAAGTTACAAAATCCACATGTTGTCATTGGATGGAGCTTGTGATTGGTGGAAAGATATCGTACAATGTCTTTCATTAAATACGCTGGGCTATTAATATTTAAGGGATACTTTCAGGATTAAATCCCGTTAGGTAGGCAAAGTAGTTAATTTTTTATGCATGAGTAATTAAGGGTCAGGACCATTACAAATTAAAAAGTTGTTTAGATGAAATTAATAGGAATTATATGTATATATATACGAGAATTAGCTTCATCCATTTTCAATAGTGATAGAAACACATACGCATGACTTACCGTAAAAGTTCTAGAAACACAAAAGTTTACAAAAATCACATTACAATTACAAAAGACCAAAAGCGAAACGAAGCTGTTCGAAGATATAATGAGTTGAAAAGTCTTTTAAGCAAAATTCAAAACTCGTCTGGATGTCAGATTAATTATTTTCAACTTTTCGAAAATAAGACTACCGTTTTCTTAGTTCTTTTTTCTTTAGTAACTAATATGGATTTTTTAAAAAAGAATGGCTTTGCTTTTGAATAGAATAAGACTTCATCTTTAATAATAATGTGGGGCTTAGAAGTTGAATTAGAGCTTTGGAGATGAAGGAAATACCCCTATAACAGTAATGCATCCTGAATTTGTAATATTGTGTCTTATTTTTGATTCTTATAAATGGAGACACACGCTCTTTTTCACTTCATAAGTAATGTGGTCTCAAAAAGGGTACATTTGTATAAAGTAGTTTTTTCTCGGTAATTTATTATTATCAATAATGAAATAGATCTTTTCTTTTAAGTTACCGTTTTTGAAGTTTTTTTGTTAGCTATTAACTTATTTATAATTGCTTTTCCCTCAGCTCAATACCAATTAATTTCAGTTTGCGACTTATTTCTGTAAATGTTATCCACATTGTCATGCGTTGAAATAAATCTCTCAATAAGAGAGATTCGATCATTTAAAAAATAACGCTGAAAAATATTTATATGAAATATTTCTGTTATATATAGAATGTTATATAGAAAGAAAAAAAGATGACAAAAGGATGTATGATAGCTAAAGCAAGATTATATATTTTTATTAAGAAAGCTAGATTTTTTTAGTAAAAGCATTATTAAACGCTCCTTAAGTAAAACAGTTAAATAGATATCATTTTCGTAAACTATAATTATATAACAATTTTTCGTATTGTATATAAATAATCAGACATATAGATATATTATGTATGCATTATAATGAAACTTAAAAATGAGAAACAAAAGTAAGACAAAAGAATACGCCAGGGAACTAATATAAAACAATTCTTAAAATATGACTACCTGTTTAATTTTATGGATTGCATTGTATAAAATGATTGGGGATTACTAACTGAAATATAAATAAAATTTATGATAGCCTTGTTTTTAAAAACAATGGTATTCAAAACATATTAGGGAGGAAATAATGATAATAAATCAAGTAAATCGAATAAAATGTGCTGGATATGTGAGAAATTAATTATGCAATATTTGAAAAGTATAAAAAGAAAAAAAAAGTTTATACATTGCAATCAAAAAGGGATATTGATGACTTAATCTTCGAGATAACATTCAGTATTTTTATTTAAATAAAAGAAAGATTTTGTGCACAACACGCATCTAAATTAAATTTATAATTGAAGAAGATTGGAATTTTTCTTCTAACTTTAGAAATTAATTACAAAATAAAATTTTAAAAAAATGTACGTGTTTATTTTGCTATAAGTATAAAAGAAAGATATTTAATTTAAAAGTTATTATATGATGGTGACAATACAATTGTGTTAATAAAATGATATTTTATTTAATTTTTTCGTGTATTTAATTTTAATTTGGCGTAGAGTAGAAGATAATCAAAATATTATAAAAACTTAATAATTAATTATAGAGTATATTTTCATGTTTCTGTTGTATAAATTTACAAATAAAAAGAAGTTTTTATACGCACCAAAAAAAGGTAAAATCACTGAAAACTTAGTATCAAAACAATTAATGAAAGTTTACTAATTAGAAACATTTTTTAACTAATTAAAACTAGACTAACACAAGATTCGTCATCTTTAGAAAATACTTTCAAAATTAATTTTTCTTTGAAAAATTAGGAATTAATTATTAAAAATATTTTATTTTTGTAAAACTCAAAGCACAACGCAATCAATTTTTCTTTTTTCAATTCGTAAGAGAATTTGAAGTGGCAGAGATACTTCTTTCACACACACACACACAAAAATTGTACACAACACGACAGATGAAGTAAGATACAAATAATAATGTTTGTAAAACATGTGTGAGTGCAAAGTCTATTTTCTCGATTTTATTGCATTTTACTTTCCGTATAACGGCGTATAACGAAACATAATTCATAAACATTGTTATATCTGAGTCTATCATAAATATGTGATAGCGTATATAAAAATAATTAAAAGGTTATTTTTATGAATATGTCTCCCAAAACAATTTTTTTTAAAAATTATAGTGTCTTAAAATTAAAACTACTTACCAAAACCTTTAAACTAATTACTTTCAATACAAGCAATATTAGTTATTTTCATGGAAAATTGTTTTATTTAAATGTAAGAGGAATGGGTTTATGTTCAAATGTGAAAATAAATTTCTGCTAAAAATCTGTGAGGGCAAAAAATAATATGTTTTTTGCCCTATGAAAAACACGAACACTTTTTGCATCTCAATAAATTGAAGGGTGTGTACAGAAACAGAAGAATAAAAATGAAGGCAATAAGCCATTTTTAAAGATGCATAACTATGAGCTTTCTCTTAATTGTCTCTGTTACAGATATGTTATTAAACTATTTTCAGGAATTGATGGAAAAAGAATTACTGATGTGTTGAAAATGATATAAAAAGAGCACTGGAGCGACAAATGACTTATCGGTAGAAATAAGTAAAAAAAAAAATATTATAAAATTTATGACTTTATTTATCCTAACATAAAAAGTATTTGAAATAATTTGGACTGAATAAAGTGAAAAATTGAGCTTCATTATTACTATTGGAAATATTTCATACGTAGCAGTAAAAAAATGTCGGTTCATTCTTTGTTATTTTCATTACCTTCACAATTTCTACTTTGGCCTTCACAAAAATGAAATGGAAATATTAAGGAAAATATTGTTTATTCTTTGCGGCAGAAAAATTCAGTTTTTTTTGTGTGTGCCTGAAATGTAACACAAAAACGGAACGATCCAGATGCGTGAAATTTGGTACACTGATCCTATGGGTCATGATGGTGTGAAACTCAAAGTGATGCTTAGAAATTCGCTATATGTTTTTAAAAGTATAATTTTAAGTGGTTTTCTGTAATTCTGGAAATATCACATCATCACGTCTAACTTTGCATACGATAAATAATTCTTTGTTTAGTTTTTCAGAGATAATTACATATTTTCATTATTACTATTTTTTTATTGTTATATTAATTCCTTGTGAAAGAATTAAAATTGTTTTTCGAATAAATGTTCGATGAAAAATATCCTTTCAACAGTTTCAGTTTAGTTTTGGCTTCATGGTGTGTATTTATAGTGTAGAGTTTAATAAAACTAATCTATATATTTCAAGTTTTTAAATAATTTCAATGTTATTTATTTATCTATTTTGATTAGTTTTTAACTTAATGATAATAATTATATTTTTTTAGTTTTTGCCTTCACGCTGTTGATATCAATTTGATCAAAGCTTTAGCCTATTTAATCTATTTCAGAAAACTATTTACTTAATTAATGCTAATGTAAGTTACTTTTTGGTTTATTTTAAGGTAAATTGAGAGAGAGATTCGAATTATTTATTTTAGGTAGTTTTTTACTTTAGTTAATATGATAATTTTTTTATTTCTTTGCTAATTTAAGAATTTTTTATATATACATTACTTTGCGTGCCCGGATCCTATTTTTAGTCCACTACTTTATACGTAAACCAACTTGGCAAACTATTGTCGCCATATTGAATGGAAGTCAGATACCGAGAAATGATTCGTTTGAGCAATTTGGAACCATTTTTTTTTTCCTCTATCGCTAAACGTGTGGAGTAAATCGAGTTTTTTTTCTGGAACTTTCGTATTCCTTTCCAACAAAACTAGGTCTATTTTATTGATACTTATCAGTTATAGGGAACATGAAGCCAAACTCAGTAATATATGAAAAAACAAGCCAAGAAAGACAGAGAGTTCAGTTCTTTTAATGTGTTTGGAGTGAATGCATCGCGTTGGCGACAGCTCAGAAAAGTTGTCGCCAACCCACGGTATCTATAATCGATAAGTACCATTTTATCTGTTTTAAATAGTTTTTGACTTAAGTAAGTACAGTAATTTATTTTTCAGCTAAAGGCTGCTTTATATTTATCGATCTCTCTCAATGATGATTATTTTATAAACTGCTCTGCTACATACTGTTACGATCTGCAGTTGTTCATGTTGATTTTTTAGAAAACTATATATTTTGCTTAGTTTAGATTAATAAAATAAAGAGTTTGTAGAGAAGCAACATAGCGCAAAGACGGAAAGGAAAAAAACGTAAAAATTCATTACGCTGAAGCAGAGGGTGATGGCGATGTTTATCTCAGTGCCAGTTTTTAAATATTTGCCTTATTATTATTTTTTTTACGTTCAATATTAAAGTAGTTCTGCTTTATTTTTCTACGTGGCTCTTAACGTTAACATGAAAAGTTATAGAATTTCGGTTTTTAGTCTGTCTAAGAGATTATACAATCTTTTAATAAGAGCCGACTACGTTTAATGTTTATAAACTAGCCAACTTTCGGCTAATTTTTAGAAAAGGCATTGGAATATAACAATTTGCATTTTTTTTAAAAATATTCTTAAAAGCTTCTATTTATAAATCCATCGATCCAAAAAACCAGGAAATTTATATATGCTATGGAGAATAATGAACATTTCAACTTTTAGGTAAATAATGTTGGAAAGGATATGAATAGGTAGATTTTAAACAAATTTTTAATTACATAATCAGTAAATAAGTTTTTAAATTGTTCATTTTTAGTGGAGGAGGGAAGACACATGGTTTGTGTCATATGACACCATGAATTATTTTGGGAAATCTTTGAATTTATTTTCATGTTCTATGTGGCAGAATTACGATTCTTTTTTGAATGAATCATCACAAGAAATGTTATCTTTCAAAAACCATTTAAAATTATGTAGAAGACTATTAAACAATGAGCCATACTTGAGAATTCTTTTACGCTTTATCTTGCATTAGATTTGATGTGAGCTCTAATCAAAAAAGTTATATGCAAGGTAGCTGTAGAGATGGATGAGTTTTATTTTAAACATTCATCCGTGCGAAGAACAGTTAACTCCAGTTAGTTTATTATAAAATAAGAAAATTATCAATATAATCTAAATAAAATATGATAAAAGTCACATAAAAATTCCCTGGTATTATGGGAGTTTAAACATGGTTCATGCAAAATGTACAGTTAGACTAATTAATAAAATGTTTCTTGGCTAATTTGCTTTTAAACCTTAATTTATATTATTTTAAATACCAATTAACACATTAGTATATTAAAAGTGCTATTTATTGAGCAACGAAAATAATACTTTAAAAAGCATTAAAGGAACCTAAAACCTTTTCTAAGTCGCAATATATATATAGGGTGTGAACCAAAAGTCTTACTATGATTATAAAAATTCATTACAAAATAACCATTCAATGTAATAATGTAACTTTTCCATCATTGAATTGATCAGTTTTAATAGTTTCTTTTTTGTGTAGTAATGTTGCGAATGCTTCTTCAAGAATGACTAGGGGGCAATGTTTGTAAGAAATATATAATTTTTTACGAAATGACATCGATTCAAGAGAAAACCCAATGTGTGCCTTGCTTTCACGAAACGATATCGTTCATTAATGCTCAGCATAAATTTCGACATTGCTACGGAAACAAACTTCCTGGTTTAAAATCAAGAAAGTGATAGCATGAAATACTTACAGATACATACAGCGTTAAGGATCTTCCTAGAAGTGACAGGCCTGTGTGAGAGAAGCAACTGTTGAATATTTTTGGCAATCCTTTCAACGGAGTCCTACTAAATTAACTTGTGAAACGTCATGTGCACTTCAAACATTACAAATAGTTTGGTAAGAATTCTTTATAAAAAGCTTAGTTGCATACTTACAAAGTGCAAGACAAGTTAAAGAACACTTGTCGGGAGCTGGAATACTGCTTAACCTTTTAACTGTCATGCCCGAGATAAACTCGGGCACAGTACTGGTGTTCGAAAATGTCACACCCGAGTATTACTCGAGGTAATTTTTTTGAGTGCATCGTATTGTTTTACCCGAATATATATTTCGGGAGACGTTTATTTCGGCTTCATCTCTTTGTCAAACCCAACTGATTCTCGGGAAAAGTTAATGTGCGCTCAATTCAATAGATGGCAGCACTTTACTGAAGACTTCAAAAGTTAGAGGTTAGAAGTTCTTTGGTTCAAAAAGATTTGACAATTTGTGTTCCCAAATCATCAAAATAACTTGACAGTTAAAGGGTTAAACATTCTCCGAGCTGCCAAGGGGGCACATGTTGAAACTTACAGAGGTAAATGGCCTTATAAAAAATTCACAAATAATCTTAGAATATATTAAAAAAAGGCATGTTCTTGATGATAATAGTTTGAGCACAATGAGTATTTATAATTAGGGAAAGGCTTTTGATTCACTCTATATAACTGTAACATAACTCTTCGTATTTCAAACAAGACTAATGGATCGAACAATAGTTGTTTTTCACAAACAATCCTGGATTTGTATATGTTTAGCCGGTTTATCAAGTATTATAAAACTATATTACACAGTATTACTGTGACAAGAATGAAAAAAAAATGGCCCATCCATATGACGCGTCTTAAAAATGGTAGAATTTAGATAACTTTTGTTCCCATAAGATCCCTCAACATCCCATTATATTCAAGGAAATGTTTTCTGGAATTGTACCTTTAAATTTTTTTCGTTTAAATCCACCCTTTAACTCCAAAGAAGAAAAAGTCTATGCGACTTAATTCAGAGGAAAGACCTAGCTGCAAAAATATCGACTTTCAAAAGGCATTTTACCTCGATGGCAGAAGCAATGGCCATTTGATCTTTCAGTGCTTTTTCTGATTTTATCTCACACTTTCTTTGGTGCTGTAGGACTTGAAGCAGAAGGATCCTGATCAAATGCTGTTTCTTTTGTGTTTTTCTTTTCTTTCAGTCTACACTTTTGCTTTGAAAAACGCAGTTTGCTAGGGAGACACTTCTTTGGGAGAGCTTGGGGAACAATAACTGAAGAGGGCTGAGAGACTGCCTGTGGTCATTTGTTGGCCTTTTCCCTTGGGGAAGTTCACAATCAGATGGAAGAACTTTAGTTTTAACAAAAGTACAAAGTTTATGAGAATTGTTATGTTCTTCCCATAAAAAGGTGGAAGACACATAAGTAACTTTAAAATCTCTCTTTTAAAAACTATGTTTTCCATTAGGGTAGTCGTAATCCACCAGAAATCTCTACAAATGATGTGGAATGGGAGTATTGATCGGTATTATTTCAAAAAATGATACAAGGAACATCTTTTAGTATAAAAGAGTTTTAGATGTGATTTAACTTTGAACTCATTATAAGTAAGGTAATATTAATCTATAATTCATAATTTGTCATAGTCCGTATGTTCAAGGTTCTGATATCAGCATTGCATTCTGTCATAAAATACTGAAACGAATGATAATATTAACAGATCCATAGTTGCGTTTATTTTATTTTAGCTATGATTCCCATATATGAATTTTTTAAGGTATCCGACAACATTCGGAATCATGATTTTGCAAAAGCGTATAAATGGCTAATATTTATGATATTTGGTGTCACATAGATTAGAAAATGTATATAAAATTGTTTTAAGAATATTATTACAATAAAAAAAATTATTTAAGTACAATATTTTGACAAAAAATGAACATAGAATGACCCATTTTCAAAATATTTTCCTTTTGTAAAAAATGCTTCTCTTATAATAATATTTTGCCAGTATATAGCTCAGACCTCTGAACAGAGGCTCAACTAGAATTTTTGAAATATAAAACTTAGAAGTGGATTTATCCATGTTTTACGACAACGGAGGGGAGAAATGTTAAGAAAAAAACGCCGATAATTATTTCAAATGGTTGTAACTCTAAAAATAATGTGAATTTTTCAAAAAAACATAGTTCAGACTCTCTGGAGAAGTCTTTACTTTATATATAAGAGAGAGAGAGCACACACACACACACAACAAAATATTGTTATTTTAGAAGCATTTTTTTATAAAAGGAGAACATTTTGAAAAAAGTTTATTCTAAGTTAATTTTTTTCCAAAATATTGTATTTAAATAAATTTTTTTTGTCAAAATGTCCTTAAAACAACTTTATACATATATTCTAATCTAAGTGACACTAAATATCATGAAAATAATCCATTTATGCGCTTTTTTAATATCCCGGTTCCGAATGTAGTCAGATACCTTAACCCGTTATCTCCCGACGATACTTATAACTACCATTCACTTTAAAATTACATAGAATAACCATTTTTACGAATACTCTGCCGATATTTATCAGGAATATTCTTTTAAGTCTACTCTTCTAAGATATTTGGCAGCACGGGTTCTATGCTGAGTATTTTAGATTGAAAGGCGAATACTTTTATAGCAGAAGTTGCGTTTTCAGCTGACATTAGGATCGGATTACGAAGATTGTCATTTTTGTTCCGAAAAAGTAGTTATTGTCAAAAGGTAAGTGTCTTACTTGTTTTTATATGTTAATGAAGACCTTAGAAAAAAAAAACAATTTCACTATTTATTTTAAGTGGACAGTGCATATAATTAATTTTACAGTTAAGTAACTTCGTGGTACTTATAAGTACCGACAGCACACTGGGTGTTGGAGCAAGAACTTAGTTATTTTTCATTTCGTTCGTGTGGCTTATTGTTGTGTTGTAAAGTCATCACTGTAGTCCAATAAACTTATGT